>JAOPUL010001697.1:15257337-15267851 GCA_027564515.1 Octopus rubescens | reverse complement strand
TGTATGTATGTATGTATGTATGTATGTATGTATGTATGTATGTATGTATGTATCTATGTATCTATGTATGTATGTATAAATCCTTCTGTTAAGCTTTGTTATTACAGTATCCAAGAAACGTGCAGAATCTTCTAATTTCCTTCTGTTCGTTGTAATTTGTTTTTTTTTCTGTTTGCTATTCTGCACTGCACCGAAAATATTTTCAATTTTATGCTTATAAATTCTGATCTCTTGATTTCAGAGAATCTACGTTGTTAATATATGCAAGAATATTTCCCGCACTATTCTAAAAATACTAGATAAATATTTCGGCATTCTCTTATAAATTCAAAAACTAAAATAATGCAGATCGCCTAAATAAATGAAGACCGTACTTTCTTGATATACGTTCGACAGTTCGAATCCAGTCGACATTTCTATTTCGTTCCATTTCGGTGTTGGTAAAATTATATTAATTCCTTTTGGTCCAATGGATTTTACTTGTTTCTTTGAAATTCATTAATGTGTATTCTGTCGAAAACTAAATACATCTATTCATTGTTTCGCGATTGCTACACCGAGATTCAGTTGACATCAGTGTACAACGTCCAATTTAAGTTATTTACTTAATGCCTCAAATACTCACAGTGCACATATTAAAAATATCTATTCCATATTAATATTTATGTATTCGTGGCAACTTCGTTCAGAGGTGCTTGCCGAGCAGCTGCCTGCTGGACTTGCCTGCAATTTTTCGACCCGGTTACTCTGTTATATATCACGTAAATTCTCCCTTAATTGCATATTGATCGAAAATAACTGATAGTACGACTTTTAATATTGATTTCAAATGTTGGCACAAGACCATCTGTTTCGGGAGAGAGGTTAACTCAATTACGTCAATCCCAGAGTTCAACTGGTACTTATTTTATCGACCCCGAAAGGATAAAAGACAAAGTCAACCTTGGTGGAATTTGAAATCAGAACCTAAAGACAGACGAAATGCCGCTAAGCATTTTCCCCGGCGTGCTAACGATTCTGCCATATTACCACCTCACTACACACTTTAATATTAACAATTATGTGGTTTTGTGCAAACATTTTAAAACAAATATTAACCATTCAGTTTTCAGTCGACAAAGGCCGTGCATTGGAGACAATTGATGAAAGATAAGATGGACTGTCTTTTCTTATATTTTCTGTTTTGAGAAAATTCAGACATATCGTGGGAAAAAATATAACTTGCAGTCAATATATAACGATTGTATTTCATTGTTTTAGCAATAATCTTCCACAATATTTCCTTTCCTACTTCTTCATGAAACTTATCTAGAACTATAGAATGTCGGTATCGTATATATTGCTGGCTTCTACTCAAAATCCCTTCTCTATATTTTTTAAACTGAACATGATGCTGCAGCACCTAAGTACATTCAATAATAATCTACTGTCATGAAGCAGTAATCTCTTTAAGTCTTGATATTCTAACATTCTGGAAAATTCTTATTTTAAAAAACGGCATATACACACTTATATACTGAAATTCATGAGTCTCGATGTGTTGTTTTTAATAAGTGACTGAACCTAAATAACAAAATTATTGGGTCATCGTCGTTTATTAACACACTGCACTAAAATATGGCAGGAATGGCGAGTAGCATTGAATTAATTATACTTTACAAAACGGATCTATTACAGTAACTATAGTCGGCTGAAATTATAGCAATATGTTATAATCCTGTAGACTGCAATATTAGAGAAGAAAATCGTTTGCATGTAACGATCATTGTATCTGAGAATCGATAATATGATTATTGACATCGAACATTTAAGCTCATAAGGGAAACAGGAGAAAGACCTTCTCTGTCAATTCAGTATTAACCTGAACTGCATGAACCCAGTGCAATTATCACATATTCTACTTATATGAAAGATAATTCTACATATATTTTAGTAATAATATAACACTTATATAACACTGATGACAACATTTTTAAAACGACATTCCCATATAGTTATATGTATTTAATAACGAATCCTTATGCGTTCATTTATTCTGTATTTAATTCAATACTTGAATTATAAACAACACTTAGAAGCTTCCAGTTTATCTTTACGAATTAAGCTTACCTTTCTGTCCCGTGAAAAGTCCCTCATTCTTTAATTACATGACGAATATAAGGAACATAATTGGATGTAGTAACATTAGTTTTAAATATATTTAATCAATTGTAGGTGATGGAAGGATAGATTGGTATTGTTACGGTAAGCAACTTCTGAAATTTGAATTTTCTTCCTCTGAATTTAGATTGGAAATCAGGTCTATCTTGAACTCACATTTTATAGGGCCGCTGTCTGGAGAAAAACATTAGCGGAACATGTATTGCACAGATTCAATGAAACTACGTTGATTTGCAACTAATATTAGACGGATATGAAACGTTTGAGTAGATACAACACAGGTCTAACATGGTATATACAATGCCCTTCTATTCAATGTAGTTATGTGTTAACTCAAGGCGTAAACGCTATCGCAAAAATGTGTTGCATATAATTGTTGTAGGGTTCACAGTCGAAATATTGTCCCCTTTCCTAATGCATCGTATTCTGATAAACTACACTTATATTTACTTAACTAAAATTATTTTGCATTGAAAATAAATTGCTAATATTAAATAATAGATATTATTTTTGCTCAAAATAAATTACGTTTGATAACAAGTAACCGAGAATTATCGGGAAATGTGTGTTATTCTAGTTTAAATCAAAATTCTCATGGCACTTTAGGAGTAGTACAAGCGTTTCCCTAATTCATTTCACAATCGATATCTAACACAAATATTTGTGATATATTAGTGTTTGGGAAGAAGAAAAAAAGCACGTTATGGTTTATTTTTCTATGAAAGCAGATAATTTTCCTGTCATTGCAGATCGGTTGATTTTAGATTTGAGAGGCGAAATACAAACATAGAATTGCAGACGAATTCCATTTATATAACGATGCCTAAACGAGATAAATTACTTACTATGAGGCTTAAAATGCTTGTTTTCTTTAGTAATCTCGAATACAGTCAAATTACTTGTATTAAACATATTTATACATTCCGCCGTAGATAACATAGCATTCTTTATTTCACAAAATATTTTATCTATTTCTTCTACCTCGCATCGCTTCATTAACCATAACAATATGCATTTCGCAAAATATTCTGCTGAGACACCTAAATTACATTTCTCTTGCTGTTTTACATCATAGGTAAAAAGAATTGCTAAACTTCTTTCTAAAACATTTAAAGTTCATAAGTATTTTCCAATTTGTTCAAACAACATAGACTTTATGGAGGCATGGAGGGATAGGCGGACTTGCTTATCTGGCTGATTGTAAGTATTTACTGGCTTTACTTAATTAGTTCTTACGCACTTAAGAAAACGTAGAGCATAAAACAGCGTAATTCCATCGACTCATCATTAATTTTAAAGTTTAAATAAAATGATTAATTGTAAAAGTTGGCGAAATCGTTAACCTGTCAGATGAGAAGCTTAGCGGCATTTTATTCGGAGTTCAAATTCCGCCGTGGTCGACTTTTATCCTTTCGTGGTCAATAAAATAAATGTTCGTTGTGCACTGAGGTCGATGTCATCGACTCACCCCTACTCCAATATTTCAGTCCTTGTTCCTATAGTTGAAATAAATATTTTTTATCATTTCCATGTTAATATGGTTTAACGATTGAAAATTAAAAGCTAAGAAAAGAAACATTCAAAACCCAAAAGGTCAGCTTAATTTGTAAGGAATGTGTTTGCTAATAACCAGCTAAAATGGAGGTTTCGAAGCTGTTTGTATTATATTTGTACCATAAAGAGTGAACTTGTCTAATATCAGAATCCATGATCACACTAGTTCTCTTTTCCTTTCCCAACAAATTTCTTTGAATGCCTGCAATAAGTCTTCACATATATGGAAATGGCATACCACTAAGACCTCTTTTTCTTCAAACTGATGTAAAATCTTTTATATATAACGACAGATGTCATTGGGATATTTCCAGGTGTTGATAATTGATAGTGTAATGCCCGATTGGTTTGTTTGTCGTTGAATATACCTGGGGTCATCTCTTATGTTTGTGGTACAGTGCAGTGGTATGAAATGTTGATCGATTTGAAGTAGTGTATGTATAGTTTAATTACATCAATGAAAATTCATTTAAAACGAGACGATTGTATGCATAGCGGTGTACAATTATAATATTTTGCCATCGACACTTGTTTACCACACATATTTTCAGAGAAGGTTTTAGTTTTTACAAAGTTATGCATTCCAATAATTATTGAAGAAACAATACATATATGTAATTATATGAAAATAAAACATAATAACAAATGAGAAAACATAAAATGTAGAGAAAATTAAATACACACCTTTCCAATTATCAAGAAATATATTATATCAAATATCTTCAGGTTAACATATATCAAACTTAGACTTGGTATTTGTCACTGATGTTCTTAAGGGAAATGTCGTTCATATTAGTTAAATTTATTTGGTCTTACTCGCCGGTAGCTATGGAAATGCAGCTTCATGTAAACAGAAGACCTGTCATTATTAATGTGGATAGTACTATATATTCTAAATTAATATAGATATTTTTTGAAAATTGTAAACCAAAAACACAGCTGAAAATTCGTTTGACACTTAAATTACTTTGTAAGTTTTACCTGTGCGTCTGCAAACATAAGCTTCACTTGCTCCATAGCTACAGGGAATGATATCTGGACACAATTTAATTTAGAATTGTCTATACTTAGTAAAAATAAATATTTGCAGTTATTTTCCTTTTTTCTAACGTACGAAAATTCTCGACTACTACCTGCTAAACGAATTAACATTCAAACTATTTGCATAGACAAAATTATAACTAAATGAATACACTTCAAATTGATCAAATAGTACATCAAGTTTCCATGTGTTGATTTTATTCATGAACATTTCAATTTTACATTTTAAATCGACAGATATATTTAATTCAGGAAACGTTTAAAATATTTCTGATAAATAGATTAATTTGCAAGTCATTTGTCATCATGAAAGAATTCTGCTAGTTTGATAATTTTTTAAACAAATACTTTAGTTTTTATTTTAAATCGATTCATCTAAACAGAACTCGTCCCCGTGAAAGCGATCATAATATTTGGCACGTTAAGTTTTAAACTCTGGTTCGAGTTTCGGTCAGAGATTTACAAACATACAAAACTTCTCTCTTAATGAAATGATAATTTTAGCTGCATCTTTTATTACCATACGCTGCCCCGATTTTCTTTCTTTTCTAACATTTCTAGATGCAGCATGCGATGTGTGAATGCAGTAGACGTATTGATTTGAGATTTAGATGTAGCCGAAACATATACGTGTTTTTCTTCATTGCTACTTCAATATAAATACATCAAGTAACACAATTATTCCAATCCTTGATTTCCTTGATTAAATGGTCCAATTCCGAGAACAACCATCACTTGCACGTCGATCGGCAAAACAGAAAGTCCTCGTTCGCCCTGTTTTCATAGCAGTAAACTTTAGTCACAAATTGACCTGTATTTACGATGTTATTCGATTTGATCAACTGAATCCTTTAATTCTTTAAATAACCTACATCATTTAGCCACTTTTATATATTTGCACAAAATGGTTAACTGTAATTCTTTCAATCTTCATATTATTCGAGTGGAATCTTCCTAAACCTTCCGATAAATAGCTTCCGCGTTTATCAATCAATATTAATTTTCTTAGCTTTTGTAATCAATTGTGATGATTCATATAATATTCTGAAGTATTTTTCTTCAATAAATGTACTAAGATAAAAAGATCGTCTTTTTACCTTCGTACATTTCTGCAATTATTCTAATACAATAAGGCGGCGATCTGGCAGAGTCGTTACCGCGCCGGGAGAAATGCTTCACAGCAATGTTTCCGACTTTACTTTCTTAGTTCAAATGCCGCCGGGGTGGACTTTGTCTTTCATCCTTCCGGGGTCGATAAAGTGAGTACCAGTTTGAACTGGGGTCGATAACATCGACTACTCCCCTCCCCCAAAATTCCAGGCCTTCGTGCCCAGTATAGAATGGAATTACAACACCGAACTGTGACAATCTAGTAATAAGTTGTTCTAAGTGCTGTTCATGCTGCTCTTCTAAGTTTCGAATCCCTGCTACAAGTGCTTTCCATTAGTTGAGTGTTATTAATGATATTTAACCCTTTCACCGCCGTATTTGACTTTAGTCGACAAAAAAAAAAAAAAAAAAAAACTTCGTTCCAGTCAAGTTAAGTTGTTGCTTCCCGTTTTTATAACAACTGGCGCTGAGTACTCGGGTGGACTTTTTGAGAACTAACAGATGTCAGTGCTGTGAGTTGGCGAGTTTTTTGATGTTTGTTGTTGACAGAAAATTGACTTAGCGATAGGGTTAAATTAAAGTCAATCTCCACGGATCTAATATTTTATCGAACTCACGACCCTCGAAATACTTAAAGGGAACAACAGATCGAAATGTACTTTCTTTCTTTTTTATGATAAAATTGTAAACAAAGTTTGGTGGTGGGAGAAAAAAAATCGCTTAAAAGATAAAAATGGTAACCAATTCTTTCTCCGGCATCAAACTTTTATTATTATTTTTATTTATTTCTTACACATGTTTGTATTTAAAACGAGTGTGAACTATTTATGTATAGATGTGTAACTCCGTGCGGGCCCTACTTAAGAACCTCTCTCTGGTGTAAGATCACCATCTGTCTGAAAGACCGGTCATTATCTGGCAAGCTCTCCCCCCACCCGTTTCATTCAAGAGACAGCGCTACTTATCTAGTGTTATTTCAGTATATTGGTGTTAGTTGTTAAACCCCTAGTTGGCACTGGCCGAGCAGGCTCATGATCAAAGGCATTCCATCCATGACCATCGTGTTTTTTTTTAAATTTCTGACATTTATTTCTGTCTGTATTTTAGACAGTACTATCCAATATGTTCTTTTTTTAAGACGGTAGGGTGTATGCTGAGAGATTTGGCTGCTATTTCTAACAAGTCAAGCGTCTATGCAAAGGCGGTCTCTCTGGTTCAGTTTGAGCTGGTGAGATGAATTAGGTCACATGTAATTCTAATTAAAGGAGATTGCGAAGAAACATTTGTTAGAGAAAAGGGTGTAGTCTCATCTCGGGCATTCTTTTAAATAGACCAACAATCCTCAGACAACTTATCGTTTTATTATATTTATTAATCTGTTTGTCAAATATCCTAATTTTCATTGTGTACATAGCTCAGACTACACATCCTGTCTTCCAGAGTCTCGTGTGCGAGGAGTATCGCATGTGAAAGATAAGGGCTGTTTTTGATTTGTTCCTGTCATCTCTGCTTGAGCAAACCTCTGGCAACAGTTTAACCCTTTGCTTGTCCAAAGCAATTTCATAAGTTAACCCTTGTTTCATACGTTCTGGGTGATATACAGTCCCAAGATACTCTGGTAGTTGAAAGAAACTGATAACGTGTATCATATCTGACGAATGGATGGACACCAGGGAAACATGTCCTGTGTATCATATAATACTCAGGACAAGCAAAGGATTAAAGGTCTTATATTCAAATCCACTGCAAGCATTTCAGTGTGTATTTGAACATCAATTCTACCTTTTCAACCTTAGTTCACTTAGCTAACGGGAATAGATGACCTCGTTACGTTATCTGGGAAATAGAGGAGGGAGCTTTGTCTCTTATTGGCTTAAGGCTATGAGACCAGATCTAAACAGCGACACCCCTCCTCCAAACACTCTGAAGGCTTACATTTTGACCTTTGGTTTACAGCTAGCTGATCATTTGCATTAAAGCAAACTAATGATCAAGTACACCATATTTGTAACAATAAGACGTCAGGTGGGAAGGCTTGATTTTCAACATTCAATTCAATTGCCAATAAAACCATCCTATTTTCTTTGAGTATCCGATCATATAATAGTACATCTGCTTCCTCTTTTAAAGATAGTAAATTGCGATCACTAGCTATTTAGGAGTAACTACATTGGCAGGAGGAAATTGGTGCTAAGATGGTCGTCGATTTTTCAGTCGTTGGAACGTCGGATAGACTGTTTTGCGATAATCGTTCCGGTTCTCTGCGTGTCAATCCCGCCAAGATGAACTTCCCTCTTGATCTTTTTGAGGTCAATAACTAGAATGCTGGTCCTCTTCTGGAGTAGATTCTTCTTTTTCTCTCATTTCTTTCTTTCTGTCTGTATGACTTTCTCTCTTCTGGGTGCAATCGACTGTGCTCAGACCTGAAAATTCCATAGACCACGCCGTATGTCACAACGGCTTCCCTACATTTCGATCGAGGAGTTGAGAGTCCAAGGTAAGGCGAGACAGATGGTGCCGTGATTATTTTGCATTAGATCTGGATCGGTTCATGGAAATCGTGTTGTTGTTATGTTCAAAAGTGTTGGGTGTTATTGTTACGTAGACTCAAGTTAGCGTTGACCCCAGCAGGCCTATGATACGAATGTAGGCAGTCAGTCGAACGACGAGATGAATACCAGAGATTCAAATATGCCATACACCTGTCTTATTGAGGACCATTCTGCGTATTTTGAAATGCAGTGGCTAATTGTATATGGTAAACTCTAAGTATGTTGCACTTTTTATCTTTTACTTGTTTTAGTAATTAGACAGCAGCCATGCTGGGGCACCGCCTTAAAGAATTCCAGTAGAATGAATCGACTCCAGTACTTTATATTTTCTAAGCCTGGTACTTATTATATCGGTCTCTTTTGCCGAACCGCTAAGTTACGGAGATGTAAACACACCACCACCGGTTGTCAAGTGATAGTGGGGGACAAACACAAAGACACACACGCATACAAATATATATACATACATACACTTTCAGTTTCCCGCTGCCAAATTCACTCACAAACCTTTGGTCGGCCCGAGGTTATTGTAGAAGACACTTGCCGAAGGTGCTACGCAGTGAGGCTGAACCCGGAACCATGTGGTTGAGAAGCAAACTTCTTACTACACAGCCATGCCTACAATATATTTCTCTTGGAAATTTCTATGCATTCACTCGATCTTTTAGAAATAGCAGCCAAATCACTGGGCAACTTTTAAATTTTACGTCCGCTTTCTATGTTAGCATAAGTTGAACGAATCGTTATGACCCTAGTCAGTTCCCATTTGGAGTTACTATCATTTTAGAAGAGCCGGAACACATGTACCACTCGTATATTCCAAACTTTACAGGGTTTCCAAGGTTGGATGTCCTTTCTAACACCAACTATTTTACAGTGTATACTGGATGGATTTTATTGTGGAATCCGCACTAGAGAGGTTGACATGCACTTGGCAAGATTAATGAATTCTTTCTCCATTGTCTTCGTTTGCCAACCACTTTAGAGTTCACGGGGCGCATTTTATCATGGTAATGTTAGTGCCCTGACAAAATACTCTTTAATCTTGAAAGGGACAAGGCAACCGCTCTAGTGTTGGTGCCACACCAACACTTGAGCTGTTACTTTGCTGCAAGACTACCACTTCCGTTGTTTAAAGGCAAAGGAGTGTGATGTGAGGAAACAGTAATAAAGATGGTATGGGGAGGGAATAACGATAGTGATACAGTATTAGCTATATTTTGGTTGTTGGTTAGGAGGTTGAATAGGAAATTTCACGTCTTAAAATCTGGATAGAATATACTGAATAACTCAGTACTGTATATACTATGCTAGAAAAGAAAAGTGTTAGAGAGTGTGTGTCTTAGTGTTTCAACTTGTATTGAGCTGCAAGAGTTGTATGGAAATGGGTGAAGTGCAATAAAAGGTTCATCATTTATCGACTGCAACTTGCACTTGAGCCGAGCACAACGAAGGATGCTCAATGTTCCATTCCATCATCAGCAATCGCGTCCTCCATCACGGTCTTGGAATCATGCTCATGGATTTATACTACTATAGGTCAGTTCCCAGTCATGACGATAATGAGAATATCGATGATGATAATGATGACGATCGATGGTTTAATAGCAATAACACTACAGCAAGAGTTGGCCTTACAGCATTTAACGGTAAATATAAATTATCCGGTCAAGTTATTGTTGCTTCTGTTGTTATAGTGTTTTGGTCGTTGCTCCTGCTGCTCTATTGCCAATCCTGTTTCTAATGAAAGAAAGAAGAAAAATCCTATTAAATGGTGTGTTTGTTGTTTCTCTATAATAATCGCCCAGTTGCTGTCCAAGACACGTCGTCGCCGTCGTCAGCTGCAGCGATGGTGGCAGTAGCGGCGGAGACATTATAAAAGAAACTTTCCCAACTGGTTTAACTTCATTCTGTTTGATCAGCTTTATATTTCAGTGGTGGTGGTGGTTGTGGTGGGATTAGTACACGTGAAAAGAGTTATGCACATACATTTTTACTTATATATTACACACACACTATATATGTATGTATGTTATGTATGTATGTATGTATGTATGTATGTATGTATGTATGTATGTATGTATGTATGTATGTATG
>JAOPUL010001697.1:15229997-15240843 GCA_027564515.1 Octopus rubescens | reverse complement strand
GTTAATGAATAGAGGGCTCACGGGTGGAGCCTGTATTACTAGAAATAGGAGCCGTAAAACTCCAAGCTTGTTAAATATGTCTGATATTGCATTGACAGGGGACGCAATTATCCCCATCGGTCAAAACAGCGAACGCGATGCACCATATCCAGGATTTCGAGCGATTCCTACACCCTCCTCAATGGTGCTAGGTCACCGTCGTTCGCTGTATATCAATGCGCTCAAGCCGTTACATACAATAACCTCCACTCCCGTGTACATTATAATGTCTTGAAACAGGTGGATTTACAATACAATAATATAATTGCAATTTCCTCTAAAGTGTAAGGTGGGAATTCGCCCTTGGCCGGAATATTACGAAAATGTTTTCGATATTCTGGCACATAAAACTAAGATAAATGATACACCTACAATAATGTAAGCAGTACACAATCTGGTAAAAACAAATACACATATAATCGTGCAAAGCAATTTCAGCTCTGTAAATATGTATTGTTGTTGCCTATCAATTAAACTATTTTTTCTTTATTCTTACAATATAGCTAGGAGCTTTAATTTAATGATACAACGGTGCAATACATACATTTAAAGATATTTCTCAAATAACTCCATATTGAAATATTAACATAAACATCCCTACACTTTATAGAACATAGAAAAATTCCTCCCACATGTTATGTTTCGATTTTGTCTTTCTTTCTTATATTCTCTTTTTATATACCTTCCTTTCTGCCCCTCTCTTTATAATGCTCCCTTTATAATCTACTAAGACATGCAAGCGACGCCTTATCACTAAAGAAAAACACCCAATCTACAATTCGTTTTGAAAATATTCAAGTGCCATGCCCAAAATACACTTCAATCCACATACCAAAATATTCCCATATTTCCCTTTCGAGCAACCCACAGAGAAATACTATAGCTTCTCTTTTTGTTTCGTACAGTTATAATTTCTGTATATGCAATCACTGTTTGAAATAGTCTTATTTAAGTAATGTATACCTGAAAATGAAGTTATCCTTACATAGATTATAGAGAGCAACAGGGTTGAACATAATTTCTTTTGAGCTTGCTTTTTCACTTGATTTAAACTAAAATTGGTTGATGTCAAATCTAGAATCAGTTTTCTTCGACCACATCAATTTCTTTTTGTTCTACAGTCTACTCTCTGTAACGCCATTTTATTGTTCGTCCATAAATAATGGGGCTGGTCAGCTGCTTTTATTATTTTAGTAATAACACTGGTCAACATTTCCGAAAAGAGTTTTAACCGTGTTGCTTTTTGCAAATAGTCCTACTTAACTTGATGATGCTGTGTTCAGAAATGCCGTCAGAAATTATCTATCATGTCAAGATTTTTGGTAACGAGGAATTCCTTTCCTTTACCAACAACTGTCGATTTCGCCATTAAATGCAATACTGAAATAGGAAACACAAACCAAATAATAATTTTGTTATTGTTTAATAAATATATTACACGACATGTGTAATTACACATCTTAAGAGAGATAATTCCGTCAAACTGGAGTTTCTGTTACTCAAAGAGTGAACGTTCTCTTTTCTGCTTTGTGGGAATAACTTGCATCACGAAAATCTCTTTGCGGAGACCAGCAGGAGACAGCCATCATGTTTGTGTTCCATCTGCCATGATAGCTAGTCTCCATGGTCACGATGTATTTTGTGGAATCTTTCGCCTTGTTCATCACATAGGAGACTATGATCTTCCTGGACGTATCCCCGTTGGCTGTGCAGAAAATGCACTTTTACTCACTTATTGCGGCTCAGTGCTCGAAAACTGGTTAACAGGATCTGCACAAACTCTTTGTAATTTGATGACGTTTTGTGTCCCTAGAAATCAGACACGACTGCAGCAAAAGCAATTCATGCTTCTTTTTGAACACCAGACATAGTCTCCAAATCTTCTTGTCATGCATTAGCCACCTAAATGTGTTCTGTCAAACACACCGAGCTTTACTTTTGTCTCACAAGACAAAGTTGGTAACTTCCTGTTTGAATATTTGAAGCAGTCTCCGTTTTGGTGTTTAAACACATGATTTACACACTATATGGGATGCCAAATTGCCCAAGCGAATCGAAATCAAGTCGTTCATTGCAACTGTCGAATCGGTGCTATTATATGGCATTAAAACATGGGCACTAACAAAGAAATTATCAAACGGGATAAATGGATGCTACGAATGACGCTACATGTGAACTGGCCGCAACATATGAAAAACGAATGCCTTTATGGAGTCCTGCCGAAAGTTAGCAAGATTAGGCAAAGACGGCAGTGACTGTCTGATCAGTGTGTGCGTTACCCTGAACTGGGAGCATACAAATTAGACCTTGTGGAACCCAGCTTCACACGAAATATGTAAGTTATGCTTACGTCACAAAATCTGTGAGTTTGTTTCGCTGTTACTTCCACAAATATAGCTGATGATATCGGGGCTCCTTTTGCATTTTCTTTTTTCACATATATTCAAGCCAGTTTTCACGTTGGTAAACAATCGTAAAATAATCAAATCCAGATTTATCATAACAAAGTGCATACAGGCAATGAAGTTCTTTCTACATTTCTCTGAAATGCTTGACGAAAATTGACCTTGACCCATGTCACCTTATAATGAAAACATTATAAGCATTCAAAATACCAATTTTCATAAAAAATAGTTAAATGATCAACAAAACAAGTCTCACCTCGTTTGCAATGATAGTTATACAAAATCAAGCACAGCGTGAGCATATCTGTATACAAATTCAAAAACTATAAGACATAGTCAAGGAAAACACCAATATGTCGTTTATTATCATTCAAATCTATAAAGAACATTTCTCTCATCATCATGACATTTATAACTGGTCAGATTGAAAACAGTGAAAGTTTCTCAAGTTTGATTAATTCTATTTACTGAAGATACTTAAATCATGACTTCTGTTTTCACTTTTGTAGTTGCATTTACTTTAAATGATATTGAAAGACTATGTTTAATAAGTTATGTCAAGTTCCATACATGAGCTTTTATTTGGTTTAGCCAAATCTATCCTTAGAAATTTCGAAAATACTGGAAATGTTGAAAAATGTACATCTGAGTTTGTGACAAATATTGATATGATAGAGCAAAATGGATTTCATTTTTGAAATCATCACCTTAAAATTACTAACAATCATGTTTCCAATAAAATAAAAAAACACCAAACACCTTGTTTTCCAGTGTCAGATATACCCAATAACTAGGCATCAATTTCAAAGTTCAATTTACTGACGATGTAAATTGCAAATCATTATAAAATAGTTATATACAGTTATATATAGTTATAAGGCATCTCACAGTAACTAAGGCCATAATGTGTAAAGATGTAGTGACATTATAGTGAGTCTAAGAATCCCCAGCGTGGTAAATGACTTCTAGCAGTCTTAGAAGGAATCATTTAGAATGAATCATTTTAATCAGACCTCTTTTCCCACCAAGTTGTGCTGAGGATTGTGACTATAGGAGACATGCATTAAGTTTATAGTGACGTCATGGAACAGATACTACTATATTACAATTATGTAGGAGTTGATAATTGAAAGTTTAGTTTCCTTTTCACAAGAACACAACGCTTAGTAATGTCATTGGACAGATAAATACAGCAAACCTCTCCCTTGCTTACCCGATATTCTATAAATTCATTGATATAATTACTAATACATCATGGAACTGTAACGAATGCTTTATATAACATATTTTATGTTTAAATATAATTATACTTGAATACAGCATATTAAAATTGTTAAATGTTCTATTAAACATTGTATTAAACTTTAATAACTAAAGATTAAACTGTGATTTCCAATTACAATGACATATGACCTGAGGTGAACTATTACGTCTATCATTAGCAGTTATTATATCTCCCCATTGTGCAATAAAATAATCGAACGTTATGCAAACTGATACCTACATGTCATGCTGTACCCGGGCCTTATTTACTTTATATATTGTAGCCTACCCGATCTTTAGAATAAGAAGTAAATTTTAATTCGATAATTTTGTTCTGAATCATTCTTTAAATTTATGCTACACTTCGTCTAGACTATTTTCAAGTTTGCCAACTAAATGTTAGCTTTTCCGCGGCTTAGTCTAAACAAGCATTTCATAACAAAATCATCTTCATATTTTGTGATAATAAGAAGTGAGGTTTCAATAATCTCTATGACAGACCCGATTTACTACACGCCTAAATTAGTTTTATTTCTTATTAGTTCCATCGTAGCAAATTCACACTGAAACAAAAACATTCTAAATATTTATGCTTTCCCCCATTACTCTCATCTTATATTGGATAAACGGGCCTAAGTAAAGGAAACTGATATTCATGCTAATAATGTTGGTGATAAAGTTAAATCATTAACGACGGCATAATATTCCTAGCGTATTCAGTTGTTATTCCCGGAGAAAATCATTATTTCTTTCTATGTGCCATTTATAATGTAAATAACTCGGGCGTCGTCCATTTTCAATCTTCTAACATATAAATATAAATATATATCTTTTAAATATAAATATATGTGACTGATAAAAAGAAACAAAAGTAATATTTCGCTCATGAAAATGTAAGTGAAAACGTCATTTAGAATTTAAATTATTATTTATAATATTGTAGCAGCATAAGGCATTAATTAAACTGATCGTATTTTTCTCGTGAATATTAAAATTGTGTACGGTATATAACAATTACTTATTTATGAATTTTCAAACACCCACCATCGTTTTCAATATAAATCCATATAATTCATTTTAAATATTTAATCGTATGGTTTTCAATTCTGAAATGAATTAACTATATCGAATATAGCAGTAAATCATTAAAATTGTCTTTCGAAATCTTTAATTTCATCTTAAAGAAGATACATTTTTCTGATTTATATAATTCAATGCCTTCCCTGAAGTTCTAATATCTGTTTTCACTGCAATATTGTTTCTATTAATGATTTATAATTTATTATTTAACGAAAATATTTAGAATTTCTATTTGCCGAGGATTTGATTAACATCATTAATGGATAATTTCCCTAAAGAATGCAACATTTCTTTAAAGGATGCCATAGAAACGCTTTTGATGATTGATAGCCACTAGAGTGTCAATCGATCTGCCAGAAATAGCTATCAAATATTTTTACGCCAATAAAATGGTAAGGATATACAGAATAGTGAATACCTAAGTACAATGTCCGTAAGTAATAGTAATATGAAACGTCTGTAGACGTAAAATTCATCCTTTTGATTATGACTTAAAATTGGTTACACAACCGATGTCGAATATATTAAAATCAATAACTTACAATTATAGTGACCAAGCGATTTTCAATATCAAAATACTAATTTAATTAGCATCCTATAGCTTTGTTAGGGTCTCTTTTTTACAATTTATTAGGTGAGAAATGTTACCTTCAACTTAATATTAAGATGGCGTTGTCTCTTCCGTTCAGGTATGAAAATTAAGTAACACAATATGTGTTATTAGAGAACAACTTAGGAATACATTATTTTCAAACGTTCCTTCAGAATCCCATATCACCTTCTAACTGTGTAAACTAAGTCAGTGCATATCCGATTAGTGGATATCCGATTTGTCGATTACATCGACCTCAATGCCCGACTGGTACCTATTTTATTAACCGTGAAAGGATGAGAGGCAAAGTAGATCCACGCAGAATTTGAACTCAAAACTTACAGAGCCAGAAGAAATGTCGTCAGGGATTATGTCTGATGTTCTAACAATTCTGCCAGATCGCTGCTCCTTTTTGTGCATAACAAACATCCTAGAAATAAATGTTTTAAAGGAGAATCTCGGTAACATAGACATGATAAGATATCGGACTAGTGATCATTATCCTGGCATTAGCTACACACAGATCATGTATGCCATAACCAAATTTGCTGCAGAAGGGAACATATCACTACCATATAAGGAGACGAAATATAAGACGTTTCAGAGGGTTCTCTACACTGGAAACATGTTCCATGAATATAAAATGTGCAAACATGGTAGCTGTGTTGTTAAGAAATGTGTTTCCTAGTCACATGGTGTTGGATTGAGTACCGCTACGATAGCATCTACTATAGTCTCAGACGGCAAAGCATTGTGTGTGGATTTGGTAGGCGGAAACTAAAAGACCACAACCGCGTGTGTGCGTGAGGTAAAGCTGGCTTCTTATTTTTTGAAATTATACTAAATTGATTTTGGAAACGTGTGTATATTAGTAATTTAAATAAATCTATAAATCTTTATCAGTAATGTATAATCATGCAACAACTAAGAGAAGCAAAGGAACATAAAAGAGATCTGGTGGTTCTATAGCCATGGGCCCATACTAAACCCGCTTGTAGAGGATGCTCTTCAAAGATATCACGTCCCCAGAAATATAAATGGCATCATTCTGGATCATAAGTACAACTTCCATATACACAGGTAACTTTATATCTACAGCAACTACGTGGCACAAGCTGGGAACGGATATTTTAACAGTTTTAACCTTCTCAGTAATCCTTTTTGGCGTCGTCATGAACATGGTGTTAAAGTCATTAGAGGTGGAGTGTTAAGGATCCCAGACAAAATCTGGAGTGCAGCAGCCACAGATACGAGCCTTGATGGACAACCTGACTGTAACAACATTAACAGTTGTTTGTCACAGACGATTCCTACAAGGGATCGAGAAGGCCATTTGATGGGTTGAAACACCACATCAAGTCTTAAAAGGTGAAACACTGGATGAATAAGTTACAAAATCCAAAATACTATAACGAAAAGCGTGACTGTAAAATGTTATTTCATGTAAATATAGGTAAGTAAGGATGCTAGGCAATTTGGAAAACTACTGTAAGCCTTGCACTGTAGAAATCCGAATGTAATAACGATAGAAACGGAAACCTAACGAATTCATTTTCATAAATTGCAATGATACATCACGTATACATTACATGATATAAACAGAATATTTATTGGCCACTTAAGTAAGAAGTCGAGCAGCCTTGTAAAATAGGAAGTGAACAGCTTAAAAATATGTTCTATCTTCTACGAAGGGATCATAGAAAACGTAGGTTCATATGAGAGCGGGAAGAACGTACGCTAGAAATGCGAAAACGTAAAATCATATCGTACTACACAAGACGAAAATGAAATAATTGAGTTGACTGTTTTATACACCAGATAATATAGCAATGTTATACACGACGAAGAAAAGTAAGGTGCTCTCAATATATAACTTGAAAAGTAACTGCACGAAGCGTGGTGATAATTAAACATTTTTGATGAGAGAAAATATATGTAAGGCACCTCTTTCCCCACTTCGTCTGTTTAAAGGTGCAATGATCCTGGTGCAAGACTTACCACCTGACATATGGAATGTATGTTTGGTCACGGAGAAATATATTCTTCTACTTTAATAATTTTAGCTTGACTAACATATGACTAAAATATATGTAACTCTGACACTGGTATAGTGTTGTCTATATATTAATTATGTTAATATATATATATAAATATATATACATGTACGCGCGCACGTGTATGTGTGTGTATGTCCGTGGGTGTGAGTGAGCATGTGGGGACGTGATTGTATACATCAATCAAGTCATTTTTATCAATCTCACTATCTGTGTCCATCATATTTATCTGTCCATCAATCTCTCTCTCCCTCTCTCCGTATACACACACACGCAGACGCACACACACACACACACACACACACACATGTATATATATATATATACACACACACACACACACACATATATATATATATATATATATACGTACATATATACACATTTATGTGTGTATGTGTGTGCGTGTGCGTATGTGTGCGTGCGTATGTACGTGTATGTGTATGCGTGTGTCTTTTTGTATGTGTGTGTTTGTGTTTGTTGTTTGTCTGTGTGCATATATGTGTGTGTGTTTTTGTGATTGTGTGTGTGTGTGTGTATGTGTGTGTGTGTGTGTGTGTGCGCGCGCGTGTGTGTGTGTGTGTGTGTTTGGGTGACTAAATTGAAGTTTAACAGTCTTCAAAAGAATCTGAAATGTGAGGTTTCTGATAAGTTCTCATTTAAATGTGATCGATACTCAATTCCTTTACCTATTAAAGCCATATTACCACTTTCCATTTGATACATTTAAAGTGAATGTGATTTCCTGTAAGGAAACACTTCAGAAACTTTTAAAATGCCAAGCCTGATTTTCTTTGATGACATTTTACTGTGACCCGCTTCAATAACATATACAAAGTTGTATTTCAATAACTGAGGTTGCTCTCTTCAATGCCTGAAGATAATTCGGCGCCGAGAAATCGAGGATTGAGGGTAATCAATACAGCATGTATACCGGTCACAGCGGTGGACTATTCACCTATACATTCACGTATACATTCACGTATACATAGCAATGAAACTGCTATGTGATAGTTTGACCTGCTTACAAGTAGCCATTTACACACGTGGGCTTTTTAGTAAAAGGAACATGTCAGATAATGTACTTCTAGAGAGATAATGTATGAAACAAGACTTCTAAATGGTTTCATACGTAGTGTAGAGAAATGTCTTTGATCTTAAAACAGCACGAGCAATACAACCTTGAGGCTAAAAAAAAGACTAAAGTCACGAGGCGCATGTGTGAGAAAGTGCCGCTTCTATGGAGACAAGGAAAACATTTCTCATGTTGACCCCCTCTAAAGGTCAAAAGAGAGTTTATCAGATTATCAATCGTAAACATTGTACATTCTCGACTTTATCATGCTGCCTTGAACTCTTTTTCATCTATTTCTATTTGCCTTTAACTCTACATACACACGTACACACATAGTACACACATAGTACACTCACACACACACACACATACACACACACACACACACACACACATACATATATATATATATGTATATATGTATATATAGACATATGTGCATATACGTATTTATATATATATATACATATGTATGCATGTATATATATATAAGAATACATCTTATAAACACCACCTTTATATGTACACATACATTTACATGTGTACATATATATATATATATATATATATATATATAGATGTGTGTGTGTGCGCGTGGGTGATTGTCTGTCTGTGTTGTTATGTATGTATGTATGTATGTATGTATGTATGTATGGCCGAAACATGGAACACTCTCCTGGTGAAATCATATTTATTTATCTTTAAGATAGAGGAAGTATGCGTTACATGAAGTAAACCGGATATTTATCAGCCACTTGAGTACGAAGTCGAATACTTTGAAATATCAGATAATAACAGGTTACTTACTACGTGCGAAACTATAAATATAATCGCTAAGAAATGTTTGTTGTTGTTTTCCTGAGATGTAGAGCTACAGGACATTTTTAACATTTACGATAGCCGAAATTACTATTAAGTGTGGATATTTGCTCAATATTTCTTCTCCCTTCCCCACTGACGAATAAGAAGGCCTACTAAATAATGTTGTGAGAGACAATTTTAATACGTTACTTATGTTAATATCTACTGCCAGCAAATATTAAGCTTTTACATTGCATTCTTAAAAGTATAGCTGCACACATAGTTATAGTAAAGCTAGTGTAAAGAAAGATAGATAACTTGGTATAATCCTCCTTACAGTATAAATAGAGCTAATAATTTTCTGACATTGTTCCTTGACGCATTAAAAATAAATGTCCGTTCTTCTAATGCAGCTTCAACACCCATATAATCAAACGTTCTTATTCAAGTGCATCAAATATATTGTATAATATTGCAGTGATTAACTAAGGAAAGCTTAAATACATATTTCCGAAGAAATACAGTAGAAAATAATAACAGGAATTCTTGATACAAACCTTAGTTGATTTGTCACAGGAGAGTTTGTTACTTAGGGGTTGTAAAGACCCGTAATGATTCCAAAGTTGCTAATAATAAAGAGAATAATGAATCTCAAGTTCCTTATGTAAGTAATCAAAAACGTTTAACTTGTAAACACTATTAAAAATAGAAGTAATGTAGGTAGGATATAGGAGTGTATTGACCATCGCAACAATTCGAAATCAGATAATAGTGTATGTAATTGTAGATGCCCAGTAACTGATTTTCAATAATAGATACTTGGTTCAGAATATAGTTTTAAAGTCTGTATTTGAAACCGATAGAGTAATTTACTCGCATATAGCTGATACCTCAACAACTTCCGAAATCCGAATGCCTAATCATCTCCAGTGGTCGAAATGTGCATGTAAGGCATGTTGCACCTCACTCCATTGCAAAGTTCCTGAGTTGAAATGCCAGACTATACATCATTCGATCTCTTGGTATAATATTAGACGGACCATGCCGTACACGGGTGTGAGTAATATACATGGGTTGTGCTATGCGAAGATAATAGAAATCATGAACTGCAGAGGTAGAACTGTTAACAAGTTTGACGGAAAAATAATGAGATGTAAATATAAGTTGAATAAAACATTATTATTCAACAACTTGTTATAGCTCAATAGATAAGTAATAGCGGTATTTTTATTGTTCTAACAGTTATACAGAGTATACATAAAACTAACAATAACATCTCGTCTTATCATAGATTTGTTCTCCAGGTTAGATATGCACAGACACCTAATTATTTATTCATACCTGCCGTATTAAAATATTTCTTCGGCGTTTTCTAAATATGTTTTTCTTTATACACATAAAGACGATTTTAGAAATATTTACATAATCATTGTATTTATTCCTACATAGTTCCAGGATTATGTTATATTTTAATACGACTATTTTATAATATATATTCCGTTAAAGCCTATAAATGTGTATGTGCATGCGTGTGTAA
>JAOPUL010001697.1:15194005-15207633 GCA_027564515.1 Octopus rubescens | reverse complement strand
ATATGGGGGGAGTGTATGTGCGTGTTATGTGTACTTGTGTGCGTGTTTGTCTGCGTGTGTTTGTGGGCGTGCGTATATGTGTGTGTATGTGTGTCCCTGTAGGAATTTTTGTATATACATATATCTATGCATGTATAAACAACATTTCCTTACACTAAGAAGTCATTCGACGATTGGATTATCACCTCTATCTTTTTCTCCCAAACATCATAATCCAATAGAGCTAAGGGAAATAAATACAACGGAGGTGACGAATAATAAGTAAAGTCAAATAATAAGACATATTTCTAAATGAATATATATACATATATTGGAAAGCAGTAATAGAATGTAGCTCAAAATATTATAAACTTTTACTGGAGAAGTATTTCAGTGAAAATAACGCTTCTCTGGGAATAAAAATGATCGTTTTTCATTGTGTCTAGAAAATAGATGTATTGCAACATGAATCGTAAATTGATCGGTAATTTTTTGCAGTTCCCTGAAATAATCCGGTCGATTTGAAGAAAAAATAAATGGTTATGAAATAGAAATGATCACAATAATGCTCAGTAAAGCGTTTCGAAATACACCGCCATACTTGATGTTAACGTTTACAGATTGTCTAAGAAGCATATCAATAGTCTTGTTTTTATTTCATTGACAAAAGTGGCAAGATATTAATCGAGGTTTATATATCCGCAAAATGTACGGGAGAATTGTTTCACATGATGAGATAATACGTATTTGCCATAATCATCGATAGAATGTCAAGAACCGGATTGATAAAATGCCAAACAACAGCATACGTCGTGATTGTGTCGTCTCCTGGAGCAGTCAAAGCGTGTTTGATTTATTCATTTATGCTATTATTTTTGGCTTTGAGAAATGTATATGTTTATATTTCATAGTTATCATCTAATATATTAAAACAAAGAATGTGTGTGTGTGTGTCTGTATGTTACCTTCTACCGCCAAAACTGCTAAACTGATTTTTTTCAAACTTCACACCCTTATTAGTCAAGTTTACGGGCAGGTTTTAAGCCCAAAATGGTTTCAAAGTTCAACAGGGTAAAAGGGGAAAAACGCGTATAACAGGTATTTTTTCCACTTTTCCTCTTCTTACTCGTGCAATTTTAAACCGATTTTCTTCAAACTTATTCACCGCATTCATGCTTTTTTGTCGGAACTATTGCAATGTTCACAAATCACCCGAGCAACGCCGGGTACGGCTGCTAGTTCATAATAAGGGAAACTCTAAGATAATTCATGATGGTCTGCACCAGCTACTGTTAGTCTTAATGTGAGGAATGAAGTATATTAAATATTAGTGTTGTCGCCAGCCATCTGAAGATTTGCAAGAGAAACTAACGTGGTGGAGTAGGACGTGGCGTTGTCTTTTAGATGAAGCTTAAATATACGAGATATTTCATTCTTTTTATTCCCTAATGACTTTTTTATTGTCTCACATTACCACTCACTCATTCTGTCATTCTGTTGCCTTCTGTCTTCGGCTCAAACCACATCTCTCTGTCTCTCTCATTCCTTTATGTCTCTCTGTCTCTCTGTCTCCTTCTCTCCCTCGCTTAGTCTGAAGTCTCACTTCTGGTAAACGCTCCATCATTTCTCAGCAGGATGTAGTATATCGGCGAAAATATTTATATGGAAAGGAAATGCAAAGGAGCAGAGGATCCTTTTATAACATGCCAGAATAGAAACTGTTACACGTCTGAATTATTTTTTTCTAAGCCATGTTACCATGTAAAAGGAAAGGTCACTGAGAGCAGTCTAATGAAATTTTCAGTTGAAAATAAATTGTATTTGAATGCAGAAATAATATGTTATTGTAATTGTCGAAAACGAATCTGATAAAATGGCTTTGTGTAACTGTTGTTTATATAAGTAGTCATCTCAACACGGCTAAAACGAAATTTGGAGAAATAAATAAGTACCTAAGTGTTATGTACGTATTCATGTGTTTTTATCAGTATTTAATGTTCTCTATCGCAAGTGGGAGTGATATTATTTAAATGGGGAGGGATATGTAAAATAATTCCTTTTCTTGAGCAAGCAGTTGATGCAAACCATTTAAATATCATGCGGGTACAAGAAAAACCTAAAGCGTATCAATTATATAAGTTTTCATGTTATATTATGCAGATTATCCCCTATATTTATATCTAGATTCAACACAAACACCGCATTTTGCAACACTTTATTTTATCCACAAAATAATCAAGAGTAAAGTGTGAAAATTGATATAAGCAGTTATCTTCCAAAACTAACGTCTTCTAGATAGAAAGAGAGAAGAAAGTGAATATTCTACCAGAATCTATTTGTCTTTCTATCATAGCGCAGGTTAATCATTTTTATCATTCTATTGTTCATTCAATCGATTCCTAAAATAAATCGCCTCAGTAGCCATTATCGAAAGGCATTCTTATTGCTCCTCTATGTTTATTGAAGTACAATATATTTAAAATAATTGGGTCTTCAATCCAGTATTACATTTACTTTTATTTTGAATTCCGGGTGTGACTCTGAATGGTCTTCAATTATACCAATGTATGATATTTTATCAGGTTTAAGTGGACATGGTCTTTACGATTTATATCTCTATAATACAGATACAGTGAGCTGACGAAAGAAGGAACAGATAACCGACCACTTAACTGTGCATATGAATAGTATAAGATGTAACAAATAAACTTAACTGATAAATATATTTACTCTTAACTTATGCCGCTAAGAGCTCAAATATTAACTAACTTTATGGCATGCATTTCTGTTCCATTCGTAAGATAATTACGCCTACCAATTAAAGAAAATAAACTAAATGAATTTCCTTTTCATTTATAACATCCAATATTTCTTCGAGGAAAGCTAAACTTTGTGGCAATAATCAATATGTCCGCCTCGCCTGTAATACACATTCCCCATCTGAATTCTTTTATGATATTACTCACTTCTTTTCGCCTTTCCTTCATTTTATATCTCTCTTTCTCTCTCATTCCTTCTCTTTCACATTGTCTCTAGTTTACTCTGAAATCATTTTTATCTTTTGTTCTTTCATTTGTACATCATTTAATAAATTCGCGGAGAAAATTTGACTTAGCGTAATTAGCAACGCTGCGTAGCAATATTTTTGTTTTGTGTTCAGGCTAAAATATTGATGGAAGCCTAATAGAATTAGATATAGATCGAATAATCATATTACAAACATTTCCACCCTTAAACTATGTGTTGAAAGAGTTCATTAAATATTTTCAATATCTATGTACAATTTATTTGGTCGCGTGCAAGCGTAAAGAGCTTATGAATGCTCGCTACTTTCACTTTATATCTCGTCATAGGCATTACTTTAGCGTATATCAAATACATCGATTAACTTATCAATCTACATTTAAGAAACATTTATCTCATGCAAGAATAATGAAAACGATTGTCGTACATTTGGTTGTTGTATATATTGTTACATTGATAAAAAATGTAAGTCGAAACAAAATGAGCTTTTCTTCGTTTTGTTGACCTTCCAAACCGAATTAATAACTGCTGACATTCGAACCTGAGAGTCCATAGCCTGAATTTATCGTCTAGCCTGTTGAATGATTTATATTTGGAATTTGGTACAAAATAAGTTATAAAATTGCTTTGCTAGTAGACAGATTAGTGTGAAATCTATAATGATTTCCTCAGGTTTTCACAATTATCTGATAGATTAGCCTTTAGGGAATTGTCATTTCTAGTGTTCGTATTATGGCGGCTTTTCAACTGAACAGTCTCCCTGTAAACTGTTTTCTCTCTGTTATCCTCCCACCGAAGACCCTATCACTCATACCTTTGCAATTCACTGCTCTTTTCCTAAATATATATATATATATATATATATGTACATACTCTCTCTCATGCTTACACACATTCACAGTCTCTCTCTCACAGACACACACACACACACTCACACATATACCCATACACACATATACAAGACAGACACACGGTACACATACACAAGCACAACAAATACACTTACAATACGCAACACACACACACTCACAATACACATCACACACTCATAATACACACACTCACTCACACACACACGCACATACACACTCTTCATTAAGTTCACAAAGATAAAAACAATTATTTCACTAGATTAAATGGTATAAACCACTTTTAGGAACCACTCAACAGCATGCAGCTCTGCTATTGGCTACTAAACTAAAGAGGTTTGGATCCTGTCAAAATGACAGACTTTTAAGAAATAGAGTAGTTTGTCCACCATCAATCAGCTAAGAACTTCAGTTGTTTCACCAGAAATATTACATCTATAGTTTTATATCCTGGTATATTTGTTTCACAACTATTTGGTAGAATTTGATCTTGAGCAACTGTCTTCTATAACATCCGGTTGACTATGGCTTTGTCACTGAAATTTGGTAAATGAAAACTGTATGTAACACATCTGCCTCTGTGTGTGTGAGTTGTTGGTGAAAGGTTTGTTCATGGCTTTGTATTTAAGAAATTCACTTTGCAATCATGTAGTTTCAAGTTCAATCCTACTGTGCAGCACCTTGGGTAAATGTCTTCTATTATAACTCCAGGTTGACCTTGTCAGTGAATTTAGAATGAAACTGAGTGGGAGCCTGTTGTATGTGTGTGTGTGTGTGTGTGTGTGTGTGTGTGTTTATCCGCACCACCACTTGACAACCAGTGTTGGTTTGTTTAAGTCCTCATAACTAACTGGTTCAGCAAAAGAGACTGATAGAATAAATACCAGATTTAAAAAATTAGTACTGGGGTCAATTAATTTGTTTGACTAAACACTTCAAGATGGTGACCCAGCATGGCTGCAGTCCAATCCTGTCTATTTATACACACCCATACATTTACTGTATTAACACCAGTATCTTGTTTATATAATATAAATATAAATATATATATATATATATAGGTGCAGGGGTGGCTGTGTGGTAAGAAGCTTGCTTCCCAACCACATGGCTCTGGGTTCAGTCCCGCTGCGTGGCACCTTGGGCAAGTGTCTTCTACTATAGCTTCGGGCTGACCAAAGTCTTGTGAGTGGATTTGGTAAATGGAAACTGACAGAAGCCCATTGTGTGTGTGTGTGTATATATATATATATATATATATGTATGTGTGTGTCTTTGTTTGTCCCCTACCACCACTTGACAACCAGTGATGGCTTGTTATGTCCACGTAACTTAGTGGTTCGGCAATAGAGACTGATAGAATAAGTACCAGGCTTTAAAAAATAAGTGCTGGGGTTGATTTGTTCGACTAAAAAGGTGGTGCCCCAGCGTGGCCGCAGTCTAATGACTGAAATAAAAGAATATATACATACATACACATGCACACACACTCACACATTTGATATATGAGCAATACTGATCTCTCTCTCTCTCTTTAGAGAAAGAGAGAGAAAGCCCCACATTTAACAGAGAACAATCCTGGTTTAATTATAAATTAAATCTGTAGATTTTTCCTTCAGTTAAACAATTAGCTGAATAGACAGGGCAGTGGACAGCAAGCAAAAGGGTTTTTGGGTTTAAATTTTATCATTGATACTGTGTCCTTGGTCAAGACACTTAACTCTTAAGTATATCTTATTGAAAATTGGTAGAGACAGGGTTCTTCAACATCTCACTGCACTAACCAGTTACTATTCAAAAACTCTGAGTTTGGTCCTTCCAATATGTATTTAGCTTAGAGTGAGAGAAAGCTAAACTCCACAATGAGGATTTTCTCAAGATAATTTTTATATAATAATAAAATTTCCAGTGATCTTCAAACAACCTAGTAAGGTTAAGGAACTCAGCATTCACTTAGTAATATAGAGCCCACCTAAATAATTAATACATGATAATATATAACTCAACAAACTGCACCTTAGTATATACTATCAAGTTTGTCCTCTGTAACTTAAACTCATTAATATCTAAATGGTTATCACATAACTTGTACAAGTTTAATAAACTCTATCTTTATCTTTTACTTGTTTCAGTCATTAGACTGTGGCCATGCTGGGGCATTGCCTTGAATTTTTAATTGAGTTAATTGACCCCAGTACATGTTAAGCCTGGTACTTATTCTATCGATCTCTCATGCTGAACCACTAAGTTACAGGGACATAAACATACCAACACCAGTTGTAAAGCGGCAGTGGGGGGACAAACACACAGAAACCGTGCCAAAACAGACATGGAGCCCCGGTAGCTCTTCAGACGCCCAACTCTTGTCAAACCCATGCCAGCATGGAAAACAAACATTAAATGATGGCAATCAAAGAAAATAATATATATATATCAATTAAAAAAAAAACAACACAATTCTGAGTGAAATGTCAGCTTAGATTCTGTCTTTTCCTTTCTATTTTAATATCGTTAAATGTGATGAAGAAACCTCACCTAAGTAGTAACATTGGAGGGTTAGTTGCTATGGAATACATCATTGAATGACCACCAGAAATAAATACTTTTATTCAGGAAGTGATAGTCAATGACAATAGAAGGATTGGTGGGGGAGAGTTTTCAATTACAGTTAATTGTAACTAAAAGCAATTCAGGAAAATTTAGAAGTGGATCGTTTTCTTTTCTGTAGTAATTTCTAGAAACAAGTCACTACCACCACCACCACCACCGCACATATCCGTCTTAAGGTTTTTATGAATCATTAAAATAAGAGTTGTTAGATTTTGAAATGTAACTTATCTGTCTTGCAAATAACTGGGACCATGTGTTGAAATTGAAGTAATTCCATTGTAGAAGAACCATTTTAACCATTTAAAAACAAACAAACAGTCTGTTAAGTTCAATTTTCCTTTATTTTATGAAGTGTCAAAATTTCCATTATACTGCCATGACCTGGTCACTGGGACAGGCTCACAATGGAACCATGTTAGTGACCAGGTCACTGATGACTGAAATGGCTCTTCCTTGATGCCAAAAAATTTCAGAGCCAAAGTGTGATCTGTATAACTTTACTATAGTATGCAATAGAAACTTAGTCCCTAAATAATGCCATATAACAGAGGGACAATGAATTTTTTGTTCTCCCTGGGTGTGAAATGAGTAACTCATTCCATTGACAAACTCCAGTATTCTTTTTTTTTTAAAAAAAACCCCGAAACCGACTTCCTTGGATCAAACGCAATGTATTTATAGTAAAACATATATGTATGTGCTGCTGCATATAAACACTGATTTTCGATGTATAAAGAATATATACACTCACACTTTATATGTACATGTTGTAGATATACTCTCATACTGTTTGATGTGTATACATACTATCAACAGTTTGATATGTATATTGTGTATATATATGCACTCACATTGTTTTTTGTTTGTTTGCATGGATGGTTGGTTGGTTATTGCTGCTTCTTAACTGAAGAGGCCATCTCCTTTTAAATATTTATGTCTCTAAACTCTGCACAAGCATGCTTGCACAAATGGCAACTTGTGATTTGCAAACTTTCCTGGTGACTGGTGATGGATTTTTGACTAGCTCTGCAGGTACAGTTTCATCTATTTTTATGTGCCTCTTCAGACCCCCAGTAGACCTATAAACCTTGTCACACATTGGTCATGTGTTTTATTTTGGTCTTGGAGGACATATGTTCCTATATGAGTCTTGATTTTTGTCCCCTGTCATGTGACTCTTCATGACTAACTAATCCAGCATTTTATTAAGAATTTGCGGTTACAGGGCACACTCATGAATCCTCCCTCAAAATCATTTGGCAGTTGTTCTTTCTAAATTCACTGACAAGGTCAACATGGAGTTATAATAGAATACATTTACCCAAGGTGCTGCACAGTAGGACTTAACTTGAAACTACATGATTGCAAAGAGAATTTCTTAAATACAAAGCCATGAACAAACCTTTCACCAATACAAGCATTTCCCAGTCTTGATTTCCCATGTTCAAAAGTCTGGGGTTTACCTTTATCACATCTTTATATCTCTTCTGGGGCTTATGCTGTGGGCCCTTATTTAATGTTAGTTCATCATAAAGTAATTGCTTAGAAATCCCTGTGTCATCCATTCTAATTAGATGACCCAATCAGCATCTTTCATTCAAAATAATGATTTTTTTTTTCAATGCTGGACATATTAGTATTTGCCATAACAATCTTGTCTGGGGTTTTTGTCTGCCATTGTATCTTTTGTATGTGCCTTAAACAGTTTTGATGGAATCTTTCAAGTGATGCAATGTGATGGCGATAGGTGGTCCATGTTTCTGAAGCATACAGAAGACAGCTTAAACCACAACTCTTATAGATAGAAAGCTTTGTGTTAAAAGTGATTCCTCTGTCCTTTCACACTCATTTTTCAAGATTGCCTAAAACAGTGGTTGCTTTCGCAATCCTATGATGAATTTTAGCATTGAGAGATCCATCAGATGATATAATTGATCCAAGATGGATCCAATATAAAACTCCCAATGACTTCCAACCGTGTCCCATTTACCCTGAGGTTAGGCTAAGCATAAGCTTCTCCAGGTGGTGTGACATTACTTTAGTCTTGAGCTGCCATCAACTGCAGGCTGCTGAACAGCATTAAGTGAATAGATGATTTTTAGGTCACTTTTTCTAGACCCCTCCCATAACAGGGTAAGCAGCATTCTCCTAAAAAAAAAAAAAGGGTTGCTTAGACACATGAATCTCCCCTGAAAAGATCACCCGTTCTGAACACTTTCAATGATGTTAAGATAAGCCTCATGTCACCATACATGCAGATTTGTGACTGTGTACCTCTAACCAGTTAAGTCTGCACACATCACCACTATTGGACTTTGCAGAGTTTGTACAAGATGGTGAAAGAGATATTTACACATCATGTTGCAATCAAATGTGCTTGTGCTACACACACATTACACCCTCTTGACATCAATAACACAATTCTAGTGACAAGTAAGTGCAGATAACTGGGTATTAAATCAATTGCAGATCAACAGAGATGATAGGCTTGATCATACCTTGTTGTGACAGCTAGTACCAGGTAACAGCTTAACTGGTAGTAGTCCCAGATGGAGTTAGATTGACTGTAAAAACGTATATACAAAAAATATGAAAATATAAAAAATATATATAAAAAATAGAAAAATATAAATTTCCAGTTTTTTTTCCAAATATATACAACAAATGATTATGCAGAGACCCGAATGAGGTTCCAACAGTCATGCATACTAAGTTCCTGGCAAATGTGATGGTTCTGGGAGTCATCAGTAATGAGGGGGATGTCATGCCTCCTCCCTTTTTTTCATAGAGTTGAGTCAATGCTGCTTTCTACACAAATGTTAGAAAGTTGTGAGGCCCTTGATAGACAGTACTGAGTCTTGCTGGAAGACATATGATCTTCCGTTGTATACTCTGTCTCATAAGGCTAGGACAACCCAAGCATGGATGCATGCAAATCTCCTTGATCATGTTCTCCCAGACACATAGTCTCCTAACTCACCAGACCTCAACCCACTGAAGTATTATATATGGGATGTAGTTGAGAGAGAGGTCAATCATTACCCCCATAATACCATACAATTTCTCAAGTCCATCACAACCAGCACTATGTCCAAAATTGATAAAGATCAACTGATTCGGGCATGCTTCTGACCCTGTATTGAAGCAGCCATTGATGTTAATGATAGATTCATTGTATAGGTGTGATAAAAGGATTCTCAAAATTATTTGTACCAATTTGTTTTCAAATACAACTTTTCTTTGATGAGTTATGCATCTTTTTATAAATTCATATAGATGACCTCAATAAACTGATGCATCCTGTATATATACATACATACTGTCACACTAGTTTCAGCCATTCTGCTGGGGTACTCCCATGAAAACTTGTGCAGGAGGGATTTGAATACAGAATGTAAAGACCTATAAGTAAATACTACAACAGTCTACCACTTCTGACATCAACCCTGCAATACTCTATCCTCTCTGCTATCCACCCCTTTAAATATATTTTCTTTTCACTTTGTGTGTGTATAAAGCTGAGGCAATTGTGTTTGTATGGTGACTAATTGTCCAGTTTCATGGAAGTGTTCAGACATTTGCCTTTTGTTAGATATTTGTCAACAATAGACTCTCCGTATATATATATATATATATATATATATTATTCTAGTGGATGAATATATTTGATGCTACAGGATATATAAAGTTTGGCTCCAATGCACTGGAGATATAAAATTGACTTGACGTCTGTTTTCCCAGTTACACTGACAGAAAACATGAAGTGTTCATTTTGTACTTTTATTTAGCATTGTTCTACAAAGAGTTTTGATAATATAATCAAGTAAACCTTGCAAAATTTCCTTAAATTTCATAAGCTTGGTCTGATTTCATCATACTGGTCTGGGTTCAGTCTCAAATTTATGGCAACACTCACTTAGGCTAACTGGAGATTTGGGTACATCTCACAGAAAATAAAGTTTCATTATTCCTCCAAGATAAACCAGAAAGGTTTTCTTTTGAAAAGTTGTATCTTAAGGTGAAATTTTGTAACATAATTTCAAGAATCATTGCTGAAAGTTTTGATATTTTGAAACCAAAAAGAACATTTGTGTCACTTAGGATTATTATTTATCTGGTCACTGCATGCGCCACCCTGGACTGAAAGCATCCAAATTAGTCTTGTGGAAACCAATTCATGGTGAGGAAAATGTCATCACACTTACATTGACAACTTGATTGCAGACACTGGCCTGGAATATATCCAGGACCTTGAGGTAGTGATGATGGACCGAGAAGTGTAACAGGTGGACATTGTTGCTGCGGCCCAAGTTGGAATCTGGCCATAAGAAGATTTATCTGCATCTAGAAAGTTCCTTTCTGGACCACAAACCTGGACAAGGTTTATGGAAGACCAACAGTTGTCCATGCAGCAAGTCTCCTTTCTCTCCATGGCATTAATGTCATCCAAATGAAAGGTAAGCACCAATACAGTTTGGCACAAGTGCCATTGTCATGGGTGAACTCAGGAACATAAAGAAATAGAATAAGTACTGCAAGACATTTTGTCCTGTACTACAATGATTCATCAATGAAGTACCTTCGAGCACATTTATAACCTCACTAAACACAGCACAAACATCAGCCAGTCTATCATGTTTGGTAGTTAGAATCTCTATCAGTTCCAGCAGAGTTGAAACTACATATTTTATCATTTGCTTTTAACCCTTCAGCATTTAAATCAACCACATCCGGCCCAAATATTCTACCTGTTTTATGTTCAAATTGTTGGAACCTACCCTACACCTACCCTACAATGCCATTCTAAAAATATGCAATCACATTATTGCAATATCAAAGATACAAGATAATGCATGATTAATTCAAAACAATGTGAATAAAGAAGCATTACATTTGACAAAGAAATCTGAATGCTAAAGGGTTAAGTGTATTGTCATGTGACATGTTTTGCAGGAATATCAGTGAATGCTGGAGAACTTCTTTAGCTTCACCTCCAAACACACACACACATACACACACACAAAGTCTTGTACTGGTTGGGCACCCATACAAGAAACATCCACGTCAAGAGACCCTGTTGCTTTGTAGTGGGCGCATCGAGGACCTCCTGTTGTTGTCAAGATCAGTGTCAGCATTGAAAAGGGCACACCGAGGAACTCCTGTTGTTGTCGAGATCAGTGTCAGCATTGAAAAGTTTGTGGACTGCGCTGAGTCCTGTTGCGAAAATGTGGCCGAGTCCAACATCAATAATGTCTTGCTGCTTGAGGCGGCAGCATCGGCAAAGTCACTTGCTGAGACGCCTGCATCGAGAGCTTTCAGGTTGAAAAGTTCAAGGGACGCGCAGAATCCTGAGAAAAGTTCGAGGGCTGCGCTGAAACCTGTGGCAAGGATGCGGCTGAGTTCAGCATCGACAATGTCATGCTACTTGAGGTGGCAGCATCGACAAAGTCTTCTTGCTTGGGACGGCCACACCGAGTGCTCTCAGGTGCTAAGTGGTGGCCACATCGAGAGTGCAGTTGTTTAGAGGAGACCACATGGAGAGTCGCGTTGCTAAGTGGTGGCCGCATCGAGAGTTTTACAGATATACGGATATGTCTGGTTGCTTAAGGCGGCAGCGGCGGTGGCAGCATGACAATGTCTTCTTTCTTGGGGCAGCAGCAACGGCAATGTTTTTCTGCTTGAGGCGGCAGTATAGGCAAATGTCTTGTTGCTCGAGACAGCAACAATGTTTTGTTGCTTGAGGCGGCAGGCAGCATTGAGAGTTCAGTTGCTAAAAGGCGTTCCAGGCCGACAGCAAGGCTCCGGAAGTGAGTGGTACGAGACAAAATACGATTCTCAATTGTCTCTCTTATGTTTGTACGGGAAGCAATTTGTATGAGGCAAAATACAATTCTCAATTGTCTCTGGTCTGTTTTCGGGAAGCGAGTTGTTCGAGGCAAAATATGACTCTCACACTCAAATGTCATGCGGAAGTGGCTATATGAGAGGCGACGCGTCGAAAGTCTGGTGCCAGTGGCATGTTAAAAGCACCTAGCACACACTGTAAATGTAGATGGAAGCAAGCGTCGAAAGGCCGGTGCCGGTGGCACATTAAAAGCACCCAGCACACACTGTAAATGTGGATGGTATGGGAAGTAAGAGTTGAAAGTCCGGTGCCAGTGGCACGTTAAAAGCACCCAGCACACTGTAAATGTGGAAGGTATGGGAAGCGAGCGCCGAAAGTCCGGTGCCAGTAGCACGTTAAAAGCACCCAGCACACACTGTAAATGTGGTTGACGGTAGGAAGGGCATCCAGCTGTAGAAACCAAGCTAAATCAGATGGGAGCATGGTGCTAGCCCCCAGCTTACCCGCTCCAGTCAAACCGTCCAATTCATGTTCGCGTGGAAAAACGGACGTTAAAGGATGATGATGATGATTTCCTAATTACTACATTTGTGTTTGAAATGAACAGAAATTTTGCAGTGTATATCATATGTCCATATATATATATATAGTATCAGTTGCACATACATAGTGTATTTTTCTTTTGTTTATATGCCAATTTTATGCAAGATAGTATCCTGGGAAAGTTCCCTACACAACACCAAGTGGTTATAAACAAAACTCAAAAAGTATGTATGTACAAGTGTTCATTATTAGAGCTGCTTTCAATTTGAAATTATATATATATAGGTCAGTACATAGATCTACCATAACATCTACCAAGCCTAAAGCATGTCTTTAAACTTTTCTTATTATTATTAACTATATAGTTTCTTTCCAGGTAAACTGACATCTGACTGTTGCTAGAAAACTTCAAATGTAACTAGAGGTGACTTTTCTTGAAAGTGGATGGAATTTGGCATCGTGATGTTATTAGGTACATGCAGAGAGAGGGTTTAGCTCTGAAGGACATTCATGCTGATAGTGCAGAAGTGGTCAGCTGAATTAAGGAGAGAGAAGGGAGAGTCTTGAAGATGACCCAAAATCTGGATGTCATGCAATTGCCACCACCGCAGAAAACATTGTGTTCACCACATAGTGATGGATTACAGGTGATTGAGTATAGTATAAATCAAATAGCCAATGCTATTAGCCATTGTGTTCACCACATAGTGATGGATTACAGCTTGCCAATCACTCTAGATCAGTGTTTTCCAACCTATTCC
>JAOPUL010001697.1:14936745-14948259 GCA_027564515.1 Octopus rubescens | reverse complement strand
GTGGTACCGTCCCACCCATGCTAGCATGGAAAACGGACGTTAAAGGATGATGATGATGATGATGATGATGATGATATGTCATGCTGGGGATTTCTAAAAGGAATGAAATAGTGCTTTTACATGATTATCACTGACTAGAAATTTTAAGAACTTTGTAACAAATAAGCAAAAAAAAAAAGAAAGGAAGATTAAATATGTGTATTCTATGTATCTTCCTTGGTCTTTGATTTAAAATTCAAATTTCTAATCCCACCAGATATTATGAAGAAATGATTATCTCCTTTGTAATAACTGTCTCCTAAGGAATAGCATTGGTATAAATAAAGCTTAGATTGAATGGAATTTGGTATTAATAGTTTTGCTGACATAGTTTGGAAATCATTCTTCCAAGTGTCTAATTACAAAAAGTAAAAAAAAAACAAGAAGAAAAAATTTCACATTTCTTCTGCCAGTTCTTCCACTTGGATCATGTGACACTTCTTCACCTAACTGCCATCTTTCATCCACATTACAGGGCCATACCAGTGTAGTCCTCATACATGTGTGATTTCTCCACTATACATTTCTTTATCTCATCTCATTCATACTCGGTCAGTCATGCATGCTGACATTGCAGATTTGGCTGTGCATGCTTATCTTATTTCTTTTCACCTTTTGCACATCGTCCTCATTTAGTGTCTGCTAAATGTTTTGCACTGGAAAATGTAAACAAAATGACTGCTTTTGCTCAAACAATATTAATGAAAGTTTACAGAATCAAAATACACACACACACACACTATCTATCTATCTATCTATCTATCTATCTATCTATCTATCTATCTATCTATCTTTCTGTCCATTTCTCTCTCTCTCTCTCTCTCTCTCTCTATATCTCTCTCTCTCTCTATCTCTCTCTCTCTCTCTCTCTCTCTCTCCATGTACCAGTTCCACTCACAAAGCATTGGCCAACTTGATTCTACAGCAGAAGGTGCTTGCCTAAGTTGCCCCATAGGGGATCCAAACCCAAAACTATGTGATTGTGAAGGGGAACTCATAACCACACAGCCATATACCCCTCTCCCCCATTGTTTTTAATGTCCATTTTCCCATGCCGATGTATGCTAATCAGGAATTCCTAGGCAGTGCTTTACAAACAGATGCCTTTCCTGATGCTAACCTTTTCCATTACCTCTTACGACACAAAGATAAAGTGTAGCTGCTTTAAAAATCAGGATACACACAGTAAACCTTAATATTTAAAAGGTAATGAATGTGCGTTCTCTGTTGTAGGTGACAATTTTGCACCCAGGAAGACCCAATTTTATATAGGAGACTCCTTTTCATGTAGAAAGTCATAAGCTATGTAACTCTTTTTGTAATTCACTTGTTTTAAGCTCCAGATAGAAAAGCTGAAAAATATTGTTTACCCACAAATACTGCAATAGACATTGAAAACCATTATTAATTAGAAAAATAATTCATTTAGAGTAATTATAGAAATTAGTATTCTACATGTTTACTTCAGAAAATAAAAAATACAAGTGTAAAATTTTGTTTTAGGTTATATATAGGCGTGGCTGTGTGGTAAGAAGCTTGCTTTTCAATCACATGGTTCCGAGGTCAGTCCCAATATGTGGCACCTTGAGCAAGTGTCTTCTACTATAGCCTCGGACCGACCAAAGCCTTGCAAGTGGATTTGGTAGATAGAAACTGAAAGAAGCTCGTCATTTGTGTGTGTATATATATATATATATCTGTGTGTATGTATCTTTGTGTCTGTGTTTGTCCCCCACCACCGCTTGACAACCAGTGTTGGTGTGTTTACGTCCCCGTAACTTAGCGGTAACTTCCTGAGGTCGATTTATTTGGCTAAAACCCTTCAAGGTGGTTCCTCAGCATGGCTGCAGTCAAATGACTGAAACCAGTAAAAGATAAATGATATATATATATTATCATCATCATTTAACATCCACTTTTCCATGCTTGCATGGGTCAGATGGAATTTGTTGAGGCAGATTTTCTCCAGCCAGATGCCTTCTCTGTCACCAACCCTCACCTGTTTCCAGGCAAGGTAATATTTCCCCATAGCTAGACATGTTTTCCACAGAAGATAAGGAATGAACAATCTCGCTTGTATGACAGAGATGCTTATTTACAGCCATCACATGAAGTCTAGACAAAGGTACACACATACACAACTGGCTTCTTTCTGTTTCTGTCTACCAAATCCATTCATATGGCTTTGGTCAGCCCAGGACTAAAGTAGAAGACAATTGCCCACACACACACATACACACATATTTTGTTTTTTCATCCTTTTTTCCATGCTAGCATTAATTAGACAAACATATTAATTGAGGCATTGTTTTACAGCTGGTCACCCCTTGTGTTGCTTAACCCTTACCTGTTAAGGTATCTCATACCCTATACATCTCCAAAGGTGCAAAATTAGCTGGCAATTTGCTGACAGGAGAAGAGATAATGTCACTACTGCTTGTAGCTCTCAGTGATTTTGAAGAATTGCAAATGTTAAATACAAAAACACTTGTATGTGCATGCCTGTGTGCATGTGCGCACTCTCACACACACACACACACACACACATGTATGCTTCAGCTAAGAGTGAAGTCATTGGCCATTATTTCTGTTACAAATTTTCAGTACGACCAGTGTGCTGGATTTAGGACAAATGAGGCCCTAGTTATGAGGGCCCTTACTTGGACATTCAAACAAAAATTCATTGTAAAAAGTTTTGGGGACAGGAAGATGCACTCCCCATCCCCACCCCCAGTCAACGGGGCCCTGTGCTTAAGCACAGTGGTAAATCTGGCACTGAGTACGACCTTCATCATTTGTTTCTCTATCTTCCCTTCTCTTTCTTCTCTCTCTCTCTCTCTCTTAAACACAGTTATAAATTCAGTACATATATATACATAGCTGTAATATTAGTTTATTATGTCAAGTCTACTAATGTAGCTACAATGATATTGAAGTTTGCTTGCAAGTGTCAAGTCTATGCCTCTGTGGCAGTAGAGTCTTTATTGTCAATTTTCTATGCCAAGTCTACACTGTTGTACTTGTAATTGTGGTTGTCTTCTGTGTCGGTTTGCCATGACAAATCAATGTTGTAGTTGTGATGTAATTTTATATTGGTCTGCTATAAAAAAAACTCTAACCCTTTAGCATTTAAACTGGCCCAAACATTCTACCTGTTTTATGTTCATGCTGGTCAGATCCAGCCTCTCACACCTATCCTACAATGCCATTTCTAAAAGTATACATTCACATCATTGAAATCTCAAAGCTATGAGATAATGCATGATTAATTCACAACAATGAATAAATAGTTCTACATTTTTGAGACGAGGAATTAAGATTCCGAGTTCAATTCTAGGCAATTCTGAGTTCAATTCTAGGCAATTCTGAGTTCAATTCTAGGCAATTCTGAGTTCAATTCTAGGCAATTCTGAGTTCATTCCTGAACAAACAAATAATAATAACACCACCAAGACACCTGATGAAGGCTGGAGAGTACATCAGGCGAAACGTTGTGTTAACAACAATACAAGATGAGGACACATATCCGTCCAATGTATATAATGTAAATAATTTATTTAATTTTATATATTTACTTTCACGCACACACACAAAGTTAAATATTAAACTCTTTTGTTTTCAAAATATCGTTCACGTAACATATAGGCGTGGGAAGGGGGCAACATTAGTAACCGGGGTAAAATGAGTAATTTCTAATTTCAATTTGACTGGAAACTGGGAAGCTGGAGAGCTGCACTAAACTCCAGACTGTTTTGGCCTGGTTTCTACGGCTGGATGCCCTTCCTAATATCAACCACTCAAAGGACTGTACCGGGTGCCATTGACGTGTCACTGGCACATGTGTTTTTAATGTGTCACTGGCAGGGTATTTTTAACCTGTCACTGTCAGTGACCATGATTTCGAATCCACTAAGCTTGTCATGTCTTCTTAAGCACTCAAATATAATTGACATGTTTAGGGGAAGAAAGTTTTTGTTTGCTCTAATTAACATAGTTTATTATCAAGTATTACTTAATTTTATTTACACTTCTTTATGAAAACACAATTCTTAGGTCAAGTATATACTTAAGTTATATATTTGATATATTTACTCTCAACTAAATCTAACCTCCCATATCAAGAAAATAGTACACTAATATTACTAACATACCATAACTGGTATTACAGCACCATTTCTATCTGATAAACCACTTAATTTGCTTTCATGCATCCCTACTTCCAGTAGCACTACAAAGCCAGGAACTTTTTAATATTATCCATAATTTCTAGACAGAAGTTACCGGTTGAACATGTAATATTAAACACAGTCCAGAAGATTGCCATACTTGACACAGCACACATTTTACTCATCCCAACCAATACACTCTTACACACAAATCATATTGTGATCACCACCCAATACTATAACATGACACATGCTCTTAGACAACTAATACTCAACACTATAGCCTCAACAACTCACATTCTATATAATTGCAAACCAATAATTAACATAACCCATGCAAAACATAGCTTACACTCTCACCGTCCAACAACAAAACACACAACACTAATCTCATTGCACATGCATACGTAAAACACTATTCAATTCACATTACACATAATCTACACAACAAATAAAAATCTAAAATAGCATCAGAAACCATAACCCCCAATAAGTGCTAAATTATAGTGCCACACCTTTGTGTGGCACTATAAGTAAAATGGTAAAAAGATGTAAAAACACCTTATTTGTACAGTGATGCTCCCTGCCAGCTAAAAAGCTAGAAATGCTGTGTCTGGGAATCCAATAGGAGGCAGCACTGTGTAGATATGGTGTTTTTACACCGTTTTACTAATAGAGAGAATTTTTTTTCTCCAAGGTAAATACAGAGAATTTGCCTTAGAAGTTGAAATATATCACAAACATATTTTAAATAACATAAAGTTCGCTTATGCCTAAACACTGCTTGGTGCTGACTCTACTGATTTTTCCTGACCAGGCAGTCTAATAGTACAACTCAGTCAATGTTGTTGACTGTTTTTAAAGCTATGGCTTTAAATTTGCTCAGAGTTACCTTCCTTTGGTATTTCCCATTGATAGCAGCTAAAGAGCTAGAAACACTGCATCTGGGAATCTGATAGGAAAAGCACTAGGCGGATATTTTATTTTTACACCTGTTTGCCATAAGAGAAAAGTTTTTCTCCATGTTAAATGCAGTGAATTTGCCTTTAGAAGTTGAAAAATGTCACAAACACATTTTAACTAATTTAAAATCCGCATCATGCCTAATCATTGCGAGGCATTGATACTGCTGATTTTTCCCGACTGAGCTGTCCAATGGTGCAACACAGTCAACAGCATTGACTGGCTTTAGTTATAGCTATGGCTTTAAATCTGCTGAGAGTTACGTTGTTTCAGTATTTTCCATTGATAATGGTGAAAGAGCTAGAACCACTGCATCTGGGAATCTGATAGGGAGCAATACTGGGCAGATATGGTGTTTTTACACCTTTTTGCCATAAGAGTACATTTATTTCAGCACCAACGTCCCATGTAGCAGGTTTGATAATTGTTGAGATTTCTCTCAGCAAGAAACCAATGCTAGCCTTGTTAACTCACAAATAATGCACACACACACACACACACACACACATACACACACACACACACACACACACACATAATTTTGTGTGTGTGTGTGTGTGAATACACGGATGTGCATCTTTAAAAATACTCAATACATCCTTCCATATAGCTTCTTTTATCCCCACGTTTTGTAATTTGTGTGTTTGCTTTTCACACTCTACATTATTCTTTGTTATTTTGTAACCCCCCTGTGAAAGTTTATATTTTTGTATCTCATGAGCCCTTGTAGCTAATAGGTCTGAGTTCAAATACCACTAAGGTCAACTTTGCCTTTCATCTTCCTGGGGCCAGTGTTATTGATTAATTTTCTCTCATCAAAATTGTTAGCCTTGTATCAAAATCAGAAACAAATATTATTGATAGAGTCATCAGTGTATTAGGCAAAATGCTTCATGGTATTTCTTCTGGCTATTTACAGTTCAAATTCCACCAAGATTAACATTACCTTTCATCTTATTTGGGTTGATAAAATAAGTACCAGTTGAGCCCTGGGGTTGATGTAATTGACTGGCCCTTTGCCTAAATTGCAAGCTTTGTGCATATAGTAGTAAGGATTATTATTATTATTATTATTTGTTCTTATCTCTCAGTCTTAGGTGTTATGCCAATTCATTCTGCTGGATGGCAAGTCACATCCAACAACCTTAGGTATCCAACACCTTTCTTAAGATTCTTGCTGTCCCTAATAAACAGGCTTTCTGCATAACAGAGAAGTTTATGCCTCAACCAAAATGTTCCTCAAATCTTTCGAAATTTCTGCTCACAGTACCCAACATGCTGATGACAAGTGGCACTACCTTCCCATAGCTGCCCAATCTTGTATCTCAAATCATTGTATTTATTAAGCTTTTCCTGTTCTTTCTCTTTCTCTCTGGTATCAAAGGAGCATGCTATATCCACCATCATACATTCACAGAAGGTTTTGTGAAAGATAATGATGTCGGGCCGAGAGTGTTCCATGACCATATCTATCTGCAAATTACAATTCCACAGGATCTTTATATTTTCATTCTCCACCTTTCGGTCATACCACTTTTCAGAAAAGTGAATTTGTACTTCTTACAATTTTCCCAATGTACAATATTCGCCACTCTATCATGTCTCCTGTTCTTTTACTCTTTCTGTGCTAGTTTTGGACATTCTGAAACTGTGGGCAATTGTTTCTTCTCTTTTGCCACACATCCTACACTTCCCATCAATATTTTCTTTGTCAATGACTTTCCTGATGTTTTTCGTTTGCAATGCTTGTTCTGGTTCAGCCTTAATCATTCCTTCAGTCTCTCTCTTCAGGTCACTTTTCTTTTGCTAGTTTCGGTTCTTATTTCCTTGAACCTCATCTGTAACTACAAAGAATTTGTTATGCAAGTGCATGTTACAATAGGACATTTCCCTCTCATGTTGTACATCTTTCTTCTTCCCATCATCAAGGATATTTACTTTTTTACTGACTTAATTAACTTTTCATTGCTTTCATGGAAGTACTTTTTGAAATTTGCAACCTCCATATTTACACAGTCCTTAACACTTATTAATCCTAGTCCTCCTTTACTCCTCTTCTTGTATAGCCAATCAAGATCTCCTTGGGGATAGAGTGCCCTATATATATCATTAATAATTTTCTGGTCTTTCTGTCCAAGGTCTTTAGGTCATCTTTTGTCCATTTGACTATATCACCTCCAAACCTTATTATGTTTATGGCTCTAGAATTAATAGCAGTGGTAGTATTTACACCATTCAATTTTGATTTCAAGATTTTTCTCACCCTACTCAAATACTCCTGACTTTTCTTTTATCTTGCAGTCTTTGATACCATCTGCTTTAAGTATACTAAGGTACTTGTATCCTTCACCTTTGTCAACCACCTTAATTTCCTTGTCCATTGTTAATTTTATTCTTTCACTATTTTCATACCTTCCTCTTTTCATTACCAGGATACTACATTTACTCACTCCAAACCCTGTGCTGATATCATTACTAAAGATGTGGGCTGTATTTACCAGAATATCAAGTTGCTTGATATCTTTGGCATACAGTTTCAGATTGTCTATGAATAACAAATGATTCTCTTTTTCTTCTTCGTTGTTGTTGTCATTGTAAAGTTCATTTTGGCTCTCTATTTGCAGTATTGAATAACACTATTAATAAATTCTCCATTGTTATTCTTAAACTAGCTTTAAAATAATAATTTGTAACGTGTACTTTTGAATTACATCTATTTCATATTTTCAGAAATATCCATCATCATCATCATCATCATCATCATCCTTTAACGTCCGTTTTTCCATGCAAGCATGGGTTGGACTATATGTAGAATATCATCATTTAAACCTACAACATTTTTTTCCAAAACAACTTGTAAATTAATATTTTATTTCCCAAATATTCATAAGAGACACTTCATATCCAAAAGATATCTTGGACAGCACAGCCTGCATTTAATATTTGCTGTATGCCTCAATATTTCATATTCAATAACCATTCACTAATCTATACTAGTGATCCGTACAGATGAATTTAATAAACTTTTATTTGGATTCAGTTCATTGGTTCATGTGGAGACACTTAGTATTTTACTTTGGATGCTATTGACATGAATTTATATTATTATGCAGAAAATAGCGTTCTGGAATGGATAAATATTCCAAAGGTAGTCGAACACAGAAATTCAATTAGTGTGTTGCAGCTTCATATTCAATAGTTTTCTGTTTATCTAATGTTAACACAGAATATTTCATCTTATTGCAAGAATTGTAAAGTTTTATTAGGAGGGAAGCTTTCTATAGAAAAATTGAAGCATCTAGTTCTGCAAGAATTGAAGTATAAAAGGAACCTATTTGATTAAAATAGCTACCATTTGCACAGCAATGGCTATTTGTGGAGAGATAAACTGTTATTATATAACTCATATTTGTCTTATCAAAAGCTCCTTTTGGGGTGTGAAACTCTCAGGTCAATTAATGAATGCAGATTGAAAGAGCCAGTTTAGTTTAGAGTTGGTTTATATAGGATTGATACAGTTCGATATTATGGGAATCTAAAAAATATTGTTGTGTGGTGGTGGTGGTGTGTGGTACAAAGTATGATTCAAGCTGCACTTTGCTTTTGTGTTGAGACTTGAATAACATGTAAGACGTCTACAAGAAAACCACTTAACAAGGAATGACAAATATTGAACTTTTAACAACAATTCATTGTGAAGTAGAGATTTTCATTGTTGTTAAACAGGCCGTTGTTGTAACATATGGTGCCTCTCACACTTCCAAATTTACATTCAGAATCCAATTGATGTCCATGTCAACAGTGTCATCAATTGCTCTACATGCTCACTGGAATCAAGGTGGCCACACACCACACTAAACCAGCATGTTGTCCTCATGTCGTAGCTCAAGTATTTCAATGACACTCCATATTCCCTCACTGGGATTAAAGTGGACACATACCACATCAAATCACCATGTTGTCATCATGGAATAGCTAAAGTACCCCTTTCACCCTGTTAGTAAAAGTCAGTTAAGATTCAGTCATGCAGAACCAGTATTAAGAAATGGGGGAAAGCTTAGGAGGAGCATAAACCTGGTGCCAAATAAGGATGTCAGTCCCTTTTCTGGATCCATACTTTTAAAGAATTATAATAAACAGGTATGATGAAAGAATTAGCAATTCATTGTTTAACCCCAAATGATCACTGATCAGGCACACCTATGATCAAAGGCATTCCAGCCATGACTATTCCTAGTTTTCCTATATGGACAAAACACTAAACTGCATATATTCAATGTGTCCATTTTTTTAAGACAGTGAGTCTGTTATTTCTAATTGTTTATGTGGCTATATAGAGGATCTGAAATGATATCTATAGGAATGTAATACAATTGACTGCTAATACCTGTAGGAATACATCTTGTCATTATACAGCATTCTCCTCTACTCTTCTTTACCCCCCACACACACACACACTAACATCTGATAACATGGTAAGTTTCACAAGATTCGCAGTAAAGAAAGTGACAGAAAGGAAAAGAATAGAAATATAGGGGAAGGAGGGATAACTGACTTATATGCATGGTGATGATAGTGTTGGTGGTGATGATGATGATGACCCTCACCAACACCATGATGATGATGATGTGATGATGATGAACATCACTGTCAATTATCACTAGTTTAAATTCCTTTATTCCATTCTGGTGGTGAGGTTTGCAGAGTCTACCATACAGCTTGTTCCTCTACGTTCAATGATTAAATACCACAGATTTCCTACTAGTTTGGAATAGAAACTATAATTATCTTAGTAAGTTATTTGTAATAAGATAACATCCTGTGCTAGGTCAACAAGAAAACTATTATGCAATCACTTAACCCATTACATATTAAAAACCAGTAAGATTTGGCTCTTTCAAATCATATCTTACTGTCTTAAATATATAAAAGGAAATGCTGGACAATATAATCCCTAATATACAATAACAAGGATTATATTGAAGCTTGGGTGGCTAACAGTCATCCCATTTAGTGCTGCCTCCAATGTATCCTGGGCACTACTTGGTGTAATTATGTGTCACACATTGAAATAGCTTACAAAGACCAACTGCAAAAGTATTGAAGCCATGATCTCCCAGCACCACCCACTGCAGTGGTTGAATTAGAAACTCCATACCCAGAGCTTCTTCAATGCGTGTGCACACACACACACACACACACACACACACACACATATATATATATATATATATATATATAGTTTCATTTCATTGATCACATTGGCCTTACAATTTATTAAAGTTTTAATAACAATAAAATTATGGTAGCATTGGTCACAATAATTAGGAGAATGGAGAGTTTGTCCATTTAAGTTTTCATTTATTTGACAGTCCTTTCAAATTTGTCCATTAATACTTTTCTACGTATGTTTCGATTTAGGAAATAATAATCTTTGGTTGGTTTTGTTACTTATGCATTTGCAGTGTGCATTTGCAATTGCAATGCATTTGAATCAGAATTTATTTTTTTACTTCTCAACCTCTTCAGGAATTTTTGGGAACGCTTCTTCATTGTTTTGTCCTTCCATAATCTTTGTTACTTGTCTCAGTCATTGCACTGCGGCAATAATAGGAGGGCACTGCTTTGACAGATTAAATCGAACACATCGAGCCCAGTATTATTTTTTTTCCTCTTTTGCCGAACAGCTAAGTTACAGAGACGTAAGCAAAGTAACACCGTTTGTCAAGCGGGTAGCAAACACAAATACAAAGACATACACACACCCATAAATGAATATGTATAAATATATACACGACAGGCTTGCCCAATGTGCCGCACAGTGGGACTGAACCAGAAACCATATGGTTGCAAAGCGAACTCCTTAGCTACTCAGCCATGCTGTTGTTATACATTTCAATATACCATGTAACAACGCAATATAGACTAAGAGATATCCATTCATATGCATATCTAATTATAATTGCTTTAAATATAATATAAAGACGTCAAGTGTTTCCTTGTTTTTGTTTTGTTTTGTTTTTTTTTCGTTTTATTTCATTCCGTTTGTTTATATAAATAAGTCGAAACATTTCGTTTCGCATCTTCCTTCAAAATTTGCAATGACCCCAAGATACTAGAAATAGTGAAGGTATGCATCTTATTTTCTCTGCAGCTGAGTACAGAGACCGGAAGAAACTTTATTAATGCCGAAATAATTTGAATAAATGTCTGTTTTCATATCTACTGGTATAGGCTGTGTTTTTTTCTCAGCATATTTATATATATGTGTAACTGTACACACACACACACACACACACACACACACACACACACACACACACACACACACACACACACACACACA
>JAOPUL010001697.1:14727905-14741570 GCA_027564515.1 Octopus rubescens | reverse complement strand
TTAGGGATTGTCAAGAATCTTGCAAATAACCTTAAATATATATATATATATATATAGAGAGAGAGAGAGAGTGAGAGACCAGAATTGTCCCAAGCCATTACTAACATAAAAACACAACCTGGAAAAGACATTTGATGATATTTAACATTAGAGTCATTCTTTAGGCACCGTAGTCTATTCGAGTAATGAATTATTGTCAGCAGGGATATAAACATATATAGATATAAAGTAGTTTTAAGGAGAGAGCTTTTCCAGTGGTGCACATGCGTAGAGGCACAGTTTATTAATCCTTTTTCTTCTCTAATATATTCCTATAATATAATTATATCAATTTCTGATTCTTCTTATATCTTAATATTTTATATATTTGAATCTTTCATTTTATTTTTCATCCAATTAGATTGTAAACTGTCTTCATTTATGCCTGTTCAGCTCATTAATATGTGCGTATATTGTATATGCGTATATATGTGTGCGTGTTAGAGCATGTGTGGATATATGTAGGTGTAGGGGTCTTTATTTGCCTGATGTGAGCTGTGTGTAGAAGTTAGCATATATTCAGGTAATGGCTGGGGAGTATGTGTCTGTGTATATGTGAATGCACAAATGCGTGTCTATGGTTATGTGTGCGTGTGTATACATGTGCGTGTGTATACATGTGCGTATGTATAAGGTTGGTTTTGTACGCATCCATGTACTTTTATGTTTCTAGTATGCTATTTACGGTTACGATATTTATTTTGATCCCTGAGATCCGCCGTGATCAAGAAAACTTATAATCAAAGAAATACCAGCTGTGATAATAATAATGTCCTAGCACTCCCCGTGGAATTGTGAAACTATGAGATTGTTGGAAACCAAGAGAGAACGATTGAATACATAATTTGAATACACAATTGAAATTGTACTTGATATAACACGTGATATTACCTGCAGCCGTCATCTCCTTGTTGTAGTCGAAAGGGTGCCGTTGTCATATGGCGTGTCTTAAGTACTTTTGAGCTAGCGAAGCTCATTCCTGTCCAGATCCGGTTACAACCAATTTCCTTCAGAAAGGAAAGAAAGTCAGATAGATAGAAAGAAATATTTGGTGAAAAGGAAGAATTCACTCCTGTACAGAACTGCTAATTTATTTATCGACTCCGAAAGGTCGAAAGGTAAAGTTCACCTCTGCGGAATCTGAATTCAGGGCTCAGAGAACCTGAAAGATTACCACAAAAAACTCTAGTTGACTCTGGGACGATTCTATCATTTCAGGCACCAAATTTCCACTCAAAAGGAACTGTTTGACACAAATGTGTTGTGGAAGACACTTGCTCAAGACGCTGTGGAAACATGGTTGTTGTGTAACAAACATCTGAACCCCATAATTATGCCTAACAACAGCCTACACTAGTAACATACTCTTACTTGCACTTTATTTATATCTACCATCATTAGACATTTGGCAAAAATCAAGCTGCTTGTAGCCATTAATGGAACAAAGAAAGACAATAAAACAACTGAGTCTTAGGAAACTAATTGTGTTCTGTGTCAGCCAAATGTAATAGAAATAGGTCAAACAATGGAATATGTTCTATGTCTCGGAGATGAATAGAGGTGTAACGATCAGGATGGTTGTCAGTTTTAGGGGCGAGAGAGAGAGAGAGAGAGAGAGGCAGAGAGAGAGAGAGAAAGAGAGAGAGTGAGGCAGAGAGAGAGAGAGAGAGAGAAAAAGAGAGTGAGAAATAAATAAAGATACTATCGCTTGGCCATAAAATTGCCAATGAACCAAGAAAGAGTATCGCCTTATTGATCATAACTAATTAACGGCGTTTTCTGCTATGGCATTGGCCAAAGTATGGAAATCTCAATCATGCAGTCAGTTCGTATTATACTATTGTTAACCCTCGAGTTAGCTCTGATTCAACACACCTATAATCAAAAGTATTTCAGCCGAGAACAGTTCCTATTTTCGTATATCCATGATTGCATTATAAAATCTGTTCCCGATTTTTACAAAACGGTAAGAAGTATGATTTGATGGAAGTTGTCTGCTCTTTCTAGACGTCGAGAAAGCACTTAGAGACTCTTTTGTTCGCCTTTCTAATTCACCGAGATATACCAGTTGCATAAGGAGTTAAATACCTGTGCCATCTTTAAAGCAAACTGTCATAATTGCTGCTTATTTAGATTTTCATAAACGGCAGAGAGTATGTGATGTATCTTTCAGCATGGACCAGGAAAATTGAAATCTTTTTGATTGAGTAAATTTCAAGGATTTCTTAAGTTAATATCCGTGAATTGTTTTCTGTTGGCTATATCATATCTATGTTGCTACACGTCTTAAATAACTCAAAGGAACATTTCATTAAGTAACTGTGCTTTCAGTTTTTAAATTCTTTTATTAGTTGAATGTTGATGAAGTAGATGTAAATGACAAGTTGAAGAAAGACATATTTCCAACAATTTTAAAGGTTATCTCTACAGATATTCTATAGAAATTATAGCCAGCACTGAGGTTTTGAATTTACGACGTGTGTCGTTGTTTTACGACACACGTCGTAAATAAAAAAAAAATCACTGCTGCATATAATATCTATAGATTTTCTCTAGAAATAAACTTAAAATTGATCAATGCGCACTGCTAATACAGTAGAATGCAATGTTGACTTATGAAGCGTTTGATATACCTTGCAGTATGTTATGGTTTCATAACGAAATACGGTGGTGCTACAAGTAATTAGTGTTTACAAACATGTTTAAAATAACGGTTTCAAATTTTGATACAAGGCCAGCAAGTGTGAGGAAAGGGTGGTGAGGATATCGATTACAAGTACCCCTGTATTTGACTGAGACTTCACTTTTATCGACTCCGAAACGATGAATAGCAAAGGCGACCTCCGCGTGGTTTGAACTCAGAACTTAAAGAGTTGGAAGAAATGCCGTCTTAAGAATGTTTAAATAATGGTTTCAGATTTAGGCACAAGGCCAGCCATTTCGGGGGAGGGGGTTTAGTCGATTACATCGACCTCCAGTGTTAAACTTGTACTTATTTTATCGACTCCGGAAGGATGAAAGGCAAACTCGAACCCCGGCGGAATTTGAACTCAGAACGTACAGACGGACTAAATGCCGCTAAGCATTTTGATATGGAATGTTTTAATAATCTTTTTTATACTAGGCACGAAAGCCTGAAATTTTGGGGGAGGGGAGTAGTCGACGTTATCGATCCCAGTTCGTAACTGATACTCACTTTATCGACCCCGGAAGGATGAAAGGCAAAGTTGAACCCCGGCGGATTTTGAACTCAGACCGTAGAGACGGACTAAATGCCGCTAAGCAATTTGATACGGAATGTTTTAATAAAGCTAAATAGAAACAAACAGTTTACAATTGTGATATGTATTTGTGTATTAATATAGCGAACATGGTTGATAGATATCTTATACATCTGGATCAAATGGCATAGAGTTTCTTGATGCATATAAGAACATCTTTAAGGGAAACCGGAATCTAAGCTTTTTATAAACTTACAAAAAGATTCTAGAATTTTCGATTTTGTAATTAGGCTCGAAAACTATATGTTTTCTTTTATTGCCCGTCGACACTTCTCAAAACTGATATCAAATACGATTGGTACAATTGATTTCAGTAGGCGTGTATTCTAGTTTGCTATGATCAACATTACCAAATATGGTAATGTTAAGTGAAAGCAGATTTAACTTTACATCATAGATAGTGTAAGCCTGATAGATTAAGTCGTAAATGTTAAAAAATAGTACCTGGATTAATTTGTTAGACTAAACATTTCAAGGCGGTGCCCTAGTATGGCCGTCGTCCAATGATTGAAACAAGTAAAGGTTAAAAGATAGGAAATGTCATATATACGTGAGGATTTTCATTTAGAGATGGCTCAAGAACAAATCAACATGCCGGAATTACTTCTTCGGTGTCCTGTTCTGCGAATGATGTTAATTCAACGTTGTTTGGTAGCCATTTATAAAATAACTCAGCTGATATATAGACGGATAAATCTGAGTATTTGAATGTTGATTGTTGAGACGATAGAAGCATTTTCTCATAAGCATTTAGCAAAAAAAAAAAAAAAAAAAAGAGTGTTGGGTCGTATGATCTTCATCAGCAGCCGCTCTAAAATAATCTCCAGAAAAAGTATTACATTTTATAATTACGTTTTGAGATCCTCTCAATGTTATTTTCTAACATATCAAATAAATGCATATAATGCGTAATCAAGCCATTCATCCATTATACCGAGCGGAAAATCCTGTTCTTGCTGTCATCTATACCCAGTACGCTATATGGGTTCTAGTGTAACCCTGTCAATTGTTTCTGTATAAAATAATCCCGTCGTTGGTCCTGTATAAAGTTCTATTGTATAATAAAATTTGTACCTACACACGCGGATGATGTCTTGGAGAACCTGTCGCCTATTGAATTGATTATAATAAACATTACCTGCAGACCAGACCAATGGTGGGATAAAATGCAATGTCAAAGCTAATTGGCAGGATTTGAACTCAGTCATTAACCCATGAAATGAATTATTGCTCGGCGTCTTATCATCTGTATTGTGATAAAGATAATTCTTGCCATCAGAAGCACAGGACCTGAGATTTTGGAGGCAAGGGCTAGTCAACTGCTACTTGTTTTATCCACCCCGAAATGATGAAAGACGAAGTTGCCCTCGGCGGAATTTGAGCTCAGAACGTAACGACGGACAAAATGCAACTAAGATTTTTGCCCGGCGTGTTGACGGTTCTGCCAGCTCGTCATTTTAATTGCAATGAGATTATAATAATAATGGCTTCAAATTTTGGCACAAAGCCAGCTATTTCGGGGGTAAGTCAACTACATCGACCCCAGTGTGCAACTGGTACTTATTTTATCGACCCCGGAAGGATGAAAGGCAAAGTCGACCTCGGCGGAATTAGAACTCAGAACGTAAAGACGGACAAAATGCTGCTAAGATTTTTGTCCGGCGTGTTGACGGTTCTGCCAGCTCGCAACCTTAATTGCAATGTAATAATAATGCTTTCAAATTTAGGCTAAAGGCTAGTATTTTTAGGGAGTGGGGCTTTATTTCACGATTATATACTTTATGTGTTAAGTGTGCATTATGTCGAAATAACTAAAGATAGGATATGTTTGAGAGGATTAACAAAGGTCGTTGATTAGTTATCCTTAGTCATCTTTATGAAGCATCTTGCCCAAAAGAAATAAATTCTATGGATATTTCTCCAGTGAGCTTCCTAATTGATAATTATTATAAATAAATTCGTTTCTACGCTCTGGTTTTCGATTTCTAAATAATCTACTCACTATAATATGTACTATAACTTTCTGAATATAGTATTATTTCGACTAAAGTTATATTTGTATTAAATCTCTAAACGAAATAATTTTAAATATAAAGAATGATAAAGATCATTGTTTTGTAGCATGTTTGTTAAAATTTAATTATATAAAATGACAAATTACAACGAGAATTATCTGAACTCTGAAAAATAAACAAAACGAAACAAAACAAACAAAATAAAAAAAACCCAACGATTCAAAAAGAATTAAATCGAAGAAAGCCGGAAAAAAAAGAAACATGCATTAGAGAATTAAGGATACATCATTATGTGATCATAGACATTAGCTAACCGTATCATACCAATGCTGTTTAATTTAATTAAAATTCAGGCTTTATATGTGCTGCTGGAATGATTATAGGAAAATTAAAATGAAACCTGTAATGTTATACAGAAGAAATTAAATCAATATAAATTATTGATAATTATTGCAGAATTCCAGCGTTTTCTATGCAATATATGGTTTCAGTAAAACATTATTAATGACTCGTACGCGCACACCCAAGAACATAACATCTGTCACTCTATATAGCGTGGCTGTGTGGTAAGAAGCTTGATTCCCAACCACATGGTTCCGGGTTCAGTCTCACTGCGTGGCACCTTGAGCAACTGTCTTCTACTATAGCCTCGGGTTGACAAAATCCTTGTGAGTGGATTTGGTAGACGGAAACTGAAGCCCGTCGTATATATATATATATGTATATATCTATGTGTGTGTGTCCATGTGTCTGTGTTTGTCCCCACCACTGCTTCACAACCGGTGTTGGTTAGTTTACGTCCCCGTAACTTAGCGGTTCGGCAAAAGAGATCGATAGAATAAGTACTGGGATCGATTCATTCGGCTAAAAGTCAAGGCGGTGCCCCAGCATGACCGCAGTCTGATGACTGAAACAAGTAAAAGATACGTTTTTGGAATTGGATCTCGAAGCACACATAAGGGGCAGGCTCCCCGTCGGTAGACGACGACGAGCGTTCCAGTCAATCTGATCGACGGAACAGCCTGCTGGCGAAATTAATGTGCAAGTGGCTGAGTACCCCACAGAGGGGGAGATTCACCACGACACAGAATGTGACAAGGGCTGGTTCAGACACAGCTCATTTTTTTGCTAGCTGAGTGGACTGGAGCAACGTGAAATAAAGTGTCTTGCTCAAGGACACAATGTGCCACCGAGACAAGGCTGGCCCCTTTGAATTACAGGTACAACTCATTTTTGGCCAGCTGAGTGGACTGGAGCAATGTGAAATAAAGTGTCTTGCTCAAGGACACAACGCGCTGCTGGGAATCGAACCACTAAGTCATGCGACTTCACCGAGGTACATATAAAACTATAAATAATAAGCATGTAAAAGAGTGGGTTGGAAAAAACCCCTTTTGAATAGAAAACTCCGAAGGCTGCACACACACACAAACAGTCGCGTTACGTAAACGTCACGTACCCAGAAACATTGCCGTAACGCTGGAATTTCTGCAACACAAAACCAGTTTTCTGAAGAGTTCCAATGTTGTTATATCGAAGGTAAAAAATTCCAACGAACGGAAAACGTTTTCCTAACGCGAAGAATGCCTGTACGCGCGCACGTGTGTGTATGTATATCTATACACACACAAATATATATATATATAAATATATACACACACACACACAATTATATATATATATATATACCTTCGCCCCCATATATATATGTATATATCTATATATGTAAGCCCCCGCCACAAACCTAGACTTGCGCTAGAAACAATAGTCAAATCTCCAAATCAATCCACCACGTTAGAAAAACAAACAAACAAAAAGAATCCGAAAATACACATTGCGTAACGTAGTCCTAGACAGACAAACAGAAAACAGACAGGTTGGTTACGGTTGGAACGGACCTGATCCCTACATAGTCTTCTTAGTGCCGGACCAGGAGGCGGTCGAGCAAGGGTTAAACAAGTTAGAACGCCATGTTGGATTTGAGGTCTGACCCAGATTTTTGTGACAAAACAACAGATAATCCATTGGATGGTCGCTATACACGCTAGAAACAACAGTCAAACACCCTTCCGACCTCTCCCAACTCAATACAGTCCACGCTTATCTATATAATACTAGTTTCGCTCATTGGACTGCGGCCATGCTGGGGCACCGGCTTTTAAGGGTTGTTTTAGTCGAACAAATTGACCACAGTACTTGTTTTTTTTTTAAAGTCTCGTAACATATTCTATCGGTCACTGTTGCCGAACGGCTAGGTTACGGGGATATAAACAAACCAACGCCTGTCACAAAGCGGTGGTGGGCAAACACAAAAGATATATGCATACACACACACATATACATTTATATATATACACACACACACATACGACGGGCTTCTTTCAGTTTCCGTCTACCAAATCCACTCACAAGGCTTTGGTAGGCCCGAGGCTATAGTAGAATACACTTTCCCAAGGTGCCACGCAGTGGGACTGAACCCGGAAGCATGGGGTTGGGAAGCAAACTCACGCATGCGCCTAAACAGGGATTTCCTGGAAAAGAAATTGAAGGAATGGTCACGGCTGGAGTTAAGTCACTCAAAGGCAGATCTCCACAACGCCTCAAAGCAGGACAAGTCTGTTAATGAAGTCTTGGGTTCGTTCTTTGCCCATAAAATAGACGGCGGGGTGGTCACGACTGGTATATGTGATCATAGATGTATACTCGATCAGACCTGACTTGTGGTCAAACACCACAACAATCGCCCCACAGGAGTCTATGTGGTCAATGGACAAGCTAGAAGCAACAGCCAAATCTATCAAAAAATCAAAGTCAATCTTTAAAAAAAAAGAAAGATATAAAACTGGATGGTCCCGAGTGGAGTGTCTTTTCTGAGGACCTCAGTAACAAGGGAAGACACTAGGCAGTTAACCGCAAGCACTAACAGAAGGCGCAGCCAAATCATACACAAACCACACTAAAGAAAAAAAAAAAAAGGAAGGACACAGCATGTATAATATAACTAGATATTTCCTATATATTCTGAAAAATACGGGACGGTCACGACTGGACTCCCCTTCGACCCGTAATGCGACCACACGCATCCATCTATCGAGACTCAATTATCTATAGAAACGTATATAGCCACACGTGTGTGTGTATGTGTATGTATATATACATACATATATGAACAGGTTACCAAGAGTCTAACTCTTATTTCTAGCAATATAGGTGTCCATTGGCACCCTTGTATCACATTTATGTGATGAAATTATCTTCCTTTTTGGTTCTAAATAGTCTTTCCTGTTATGCTTAACAGCATATATATATATATATATATATACATACACACACACACATATATATACATACACAAGACTGCAAGCGGAAATTTCTGAAGAGGGGAGGCGGAGGAGGAACGAGAAAAACGGTGGCGTTTCTTCCACTTTAAAACGTGGAAATCGATTTAAAAGGCAGCCCCCTATACATGTGGGCGTGTGGTGGTTACCCCGCATATGATCAGACACGCCAATCGTGCCAATCCAGGCTTATATTGCATACACATACATCTAAGACTACATTTAGCTAGTGGTGGGGTGGGGTGGGCCTCTTAAGTTTCATTTAAAGAGAAATCGACTGTTATTTCTAGCAACCTTCAGTGACTATATATACGTACTGGCCCATATCTTGTTTCGATCATTGGACAGCGGCGATGCTGGAGCACCGCCTTGAAAGATTTTAATCGAATAGATCGACCCCAGTACTTATTTTATCGTTCTCTTCGGGCGAACCGCTATGTTATGGGGAACGCACGCGCGCACACACAGGTTTCTTTCAGTTTTTGTCTACTCAATCCACTTTCAAGTTATTGGTCGGCCCGGGACTATGGTACAAGACACTTGCCGCGCAGTGGGACTGAACCCAAACCCACATGGTTGGACAGCAATCGCGGACCCATGCCTGCGCCTAATACATTCTTTTATCTGTTTTAGTCATTAGACTGCGGCCATGCTGGGGCACAGCCTTGAAGAACGTTTAGTCGAATGAATCGACCCCAGTAATTGTACTTATTCTATCGGTCTCTTTTTGCCGAACCGCTGTCACAGGGACGTAAACAAACCAACACCAGGTGTCAAGCATTGGTGGAGGGGACAAACAGACACACATATATATATACAACGAGCTTCTTTCAGTTTCCGCCTACCAAATCCACTCACAAGGTTTTGATCGGCCCGAGGCTATAAGTAGAAGACACTTGCCCAGGGTGCCACGCAGTGGGACTGAACCCGGAACCATGTGGTCGGGAAGCAACATCATCCTCCCTTTCTACTCCAGGTATTTGGGTTCTGTATCGAGTCTTCTATGAAGCCATCCTATTTGCTAAAAATAGCAAGCAAATCTCACCCCTGTTTGTATCAATCGTCTTTAAAACAAATGTAGTCCTAGATGTACTATGCCAAGAAAAACATAGATAGGATGGGGCGGTGTCGATTCATAAGAAGTGTGGTCGAACAGGACTGACCTGGGGCTAAACAAACCCCCTGTATATCGTACTGTGTATGCACGCATGTGTGTATATATATATATTTACTACGTGGGTGCGCACACGAGTGTATAGGCTATTTAGATTCGAGTGAAAGAGAGAGCAGACGGAGTTCTGATCAAAGGTGCTCCAACTACGACCACTCCGTCTATATTTAGACAATGTGTTCAAGATTATCTAATGCTCACCCCTATTTTATATATATATATATATATTAAAGGGACTTCATTTTGATAAGGATTATGTTGCTTCTCACATATCGACCTTAAAACACAAAGGCGCCAAACATATATATACACACACGTGCTTGAATATGTATATACTCAAAATATATATATATATATGTGTGCGTATATATATATATAACGTTTTTCTTTCGAGACATATATATTACTTTACACATACAATTTCAACTGTATACATTGTGTATGCACGCATATATATATATATATATATATACATACACACACACAAACGTAGAATGAAATGCTTGGAATTCACTCGTAAAACAAAGAAATAAGATAGAATTCTCTGGAACTTAAGTGTGTGTATGTATGTACATATATACATATATGTTCACACCTAAACAGGTAGATTCTCCCATCACTAATTAAAAACCAATGAGCATTTCTCCCACCCCACCTGTTTAAATGATTTACTAATATCATTTATACACGACTTCTTTTCTATTCAAAAGGGTTTTTCAACAGAATATTTACATTCTATCATCTATAGATTTATGTGCGATTCGAGATCATCTATTTCAATACATATATATATATATAGTTTAGCTCTAGGTCAAACTCATAAACCAGAGGTGTTCGTCCCGTTTTTATTATTCAGTTATGTGTATATGCAAGGTGTAATTAGAGTCATTTGGTAGCTACTACATCCAGCATGTCAAGTAAACCACGTTGTGATTTGGTTTACAGATTTAAATTCCCGCAGTTAAAGTACAATAAATAAACCCTCCCCACTATTTTTAGCGTATATATAAAATATACACTCGCAAATATATATGTATGTATATATATATATATCTATATCTATCTGTGTATGTGTGTATATGTCTATATATGTCCAAAAATTAAAAGAGAAAAGAACAATGAAATTCTTAAGCAAGTTTTTTTTAATTTTTTACACACTATCCGCTGTGTAAGTGTGTGTATATATAAAATATATACACACACATATAAATATTCATGATCGGAGCTATAGGATGTGTGCGTCTATAAATCGTGTGAATGTTTTTCAACATGCGTAGAAAGCGTGTATATAAGGAAGTCTATGTAATGTGTACGTGCGTATATACATGTGTGTGTGTGTGTGTGCTTTCTGCAACTACTGACTGCAATTTGATATAGGGGAGAAAGAGAGAGAAAGGAAAGATATATAAAGAGGGTAAGTGAGAGGAATGTGTGTATATATATATCTATATATAAAGGGTGAGCAAAAGGGAGACATACAGAGAGAAGTATATATATATATATAATTATATATATATACACAGAGAGAGAGAGAGAGAGAGGGTTTTTTATATATATATAGAGGGTAAGTGAAAGGAAGATATATCTTTATACACACTCAGAAGGATATATATAGAGAAAGAGAAAGGGTATATAGATGTGGATATATAGACAGGTAATAAGATATGGTGAAGAGAAGAGGCTACAATATATATTATATATAATATACACACATTTGCTATACATAGACTAAAATGGATATATAGATACACATACACACACATATATAGCCATAAAGAATGACTGACACATTTACACACGCACACATCGTATATATATATATATATATATATACATATGTGTGTGTGTATATATATATATATAAAATAGATATAGAGAAGAAATGAAGAGAGATAGACATGAAACATGAAGAGGAAGGAGGGAAGACACAGGGAAAAAGAGAGACAGAAAAGAGGGGAAGCGAGGGAGAGAGAGAGAGACGAAGCTTCTATCCCAGCCACCATTATTTCTTCTATATCCCAGCAGCAGCACATACGCCATTTTCATTAGTTCTGTACAACGATTTGAGAGATGGCGATGTTTCGATGTCGACATGAAGCATTTAGCCGACCACTGAGGAAGAATGCGCAGGTATTTCCAGGTGTACTTACCTGCTGGAGGGGTCACTGTAGCGATTCTCCCTATAGAAATTGTGGTTGGGATCCGAGTAATCGGCCATTTTGGGAAAAACTATTTCTCTCTCCACCGGAAGTAGTAGAGCACGACCACCACGACCTCTGGTGGTATAATAGGAGAAGAGAGAGAAAGAGTTAGATAAAGAGAGAGAGTGGGAGGAGATGTGAGTATGAGTTGGAGGAAGAAACATTAGAGGGGGTGAAAGAATAAAGACAGAAAGATTACAGAGGGGGAAGAATAAAGAGAGAGATAAAAGACAGTGAGAGGAGAGAGTATGAGTGGGAGTAAGGCACAGTCTAGGGAAAGATAGACAGGGTGAAAAATAAAGAGAGAGTGTGAGGGAGGAAGAAAGAAAAGCTAGTTAGAGAGCGGGAGGGAGGGGTGATGAATATAGAGATAAAAGAGAATGGTAGGCGAAAGGGTGAGAGTGAGAAAGTGGGGAGGATAAAAGAGTGTTAGATTAAGTATAGAGAGAATGGTAGGAAGGAAAGGGTAAGAGAGGAAGAGTGGGGATAAGGCAGAGCAGAGAACAAACGGTAGAGATGGTGGGAGGAAAGAAAGAATCGCAAAAAGAATAGAAAGGGCGTATAACGAAGGATGAGTAATAAAGTATTGAGCGAGAGAATAAGAAAGGAATACTAGAGGAGGAGAAAGAGAAAAAGTAAGAGTAATTAAAGAGGGTGAGGAAGAAAGAAAGATTAATAGAGCGAGAGAGGCGAGGTTGAATAAAAATGAGTGGAAAATATAGAATAGAGTGAAGTAAGAGGGGAGTGAGTAGACTGAGGGAGAGAGTGAGTAAATTGAGAGACTGAGAAGGAGAGGGAGTAATTGAGAGACTGAGCGGGAGAGGGAGAATAAGAAAGAGTTACAAATACAGAAAAGTGTGTGAGTTAGTGATTGCGCTTCTTGCTTGCTACCGCGTGGTGGTGTTATAATTCTACTTCCGCCACCCGGTTTGGTTTCTACACGTGAATGTGGGACCAGTGTTTTTCAATTAAATATTTTACTCTTAACCGAACCCTAAATAATGGTAGAACTCGATAAAACAACCCCCGAATCTCTGTCATCGTCATCTGAACTCAAACAGGTTCTTCCATCACCGAAGCTGATGGACATTGTGCCGAGGGCTGTAGATGTGGACCAGGAGATCCTGGATCTGTTCACAGTCCTGGCTGTTGCCTCCAAGGACAACAGGATCGGCGCTGTTGGGGACTTGATTGGCAAACTCAAAGAAAAGCAGGACGGGGTAAGTTCTAAGCGCACTCTCCATTTTATTCATTCTTGTCCCATCTAAACTCAGCGAGACATTAACTTATTACGATTGAAATCATTCCGGCCGTGACCATCCTTGTCAAATGTGTTCTTCCCTGTGCACCTTATTTTTTTGTGTTTATAGATGGTGTTGTGGGTTTATGTATGATTTGAGGGAAATTTCGGTGTTATTTCTAACAGCCAGCCCTCGTAGATGGAAAGTATAATGGGCATAAATACCACGTGTTCAACACGCATACACACACACACATTAAAAATATACACACACATACATACATATATATACACACACACACGGTTAACCGAGCGACCAATAATAAATAAGTATAATAAAGAAGTGGAACAGTGCGTGTGTTACTTTTGGCTTTATTTTG
>JAOPUL010001697.1:14441532-14452431 GCA_027564515.1 Octopus rubescens | reverse complement strand
ATATTTATTTACTGATCAGTTTGCTGGCCCTTCTGTCAGTATCGGAGACGAATAATAAGGCACTGAGATGCCTAGACTGTATTTCGTTTTGTACCTTCCTAAAACAAATAACTTTTGAAAACAATTTTAATTCATCATTACAAAGCTGGAAACCGATTCTCTATGTGGTCTTTACACCAATTAGAAATAACTGCCAAATCTTCCTAAGATCACCTTCTACTATGTGGAAAATGTAAGATAAACTGGAAAATGTGCTGCCAGAGAGACAATACCAGAGGTTCTTTCATATTCTACGGTATCCGAAAAGTACATGGGAAGGCCATTGTAACATAGACTGGATCGACTTTGATAATAAATCTGCTTTATGAAATATGTCCATGGGCTATGCAAAAGCAACAACAACAACATCACGATGTGTTAGATCAAAATAATTGTCGTGTCGCGTAGCATAGGCATACATCTTCGTTAATACTCGGTGAAAAAACAAGTGTTATAATATGAAATATTATTCACTATTCACTGACATAAGCTAAAATGAAAGATATCGAATTAACCCTCATTACAAATTTATCTATGTTAGCATGGTGTTATAAATCATAGAAATTTGAGTCCGTTAAGGCAGAAATCACGTTGGAAACGAATCACGTGACTCTCAGCGTATTTCGAAACATTAGTGCAGTTAGGTTTAAGAAATCACGACCTCAATTACGTTCAGTTACTTTCAAATAACCTTTGTCAAAATCAAGGTCTCACTGAGCATGAAAAGAATTTTAGACACCGCTTTCAAAATAGAATTTTACAAAAAGAACTTAAGTTGTTGCACATTTTGAATAATGATAACGCGTCTTACACATGCAGACTAATAGTAACATGCAGCAATTTGCTGGATTAATCTCGAGTGTTTCAAGAATTAAGGCTCCCATAAGGATATATATTAGAAGGAAATAAATTCATTCTACACCGGATGACAGAATATATGTGCTGATTCAATTTCAAAGTCTTTTCTTTCATGATGTATAATCTGTAGTCATACGCTTACGCCAATCATGGAATATATGAAGATATATTAAGAAAGAACTGTCACCATATAATCATTGGTTATGCGAAAATTCCGAACTGAGTTTCACTTTAAACAAGCTTCTAAAGAGAGAAACATGGAGATAATTGCTATACTTTTACATCAAACATATAAGGGTATAACACATTCCACGAGTATATTGTATACAGATGGAAAAGTTAGAAAACAAATCAACGAAAAGAATTGACATGAAGGGAAAACGTAACCAATTATTTGGTACCTTGTACAACGAATACATAAACTAGTTTCGTATGGTTTGAAGAACAATTACAATAACTTTGTGACAAATCCCAACTCACTTTCTTAGATGTTAAATCAAAGAAAAATAAAACACATCTGAATAATATTGCTATCGGTTGATGTTTTGCAGAAAAGTGAATGACGACAGACCCAACGAATACAAAGTTAATGTCCTACTATTACTACGCCATTTGTTTTGTTTCCAAATTAGCATTAACTTTTCCAATTTAAAAAGCCGAATGTTGTGGAAAATAACTACGTAGAACCATATTAGAAACCTTAACAGAAATAAGAAATAAGAAATTATCCGGGGTTTTGTCATTTATTTCCTTCTTTTCGGTACATCTTTAAAATTATAAGCAAAGCCAATTGTGCCAAAAAAATACACATTCTTCGTTAGAATCTTTATACCAATAGACATGGGGGAAATGAACATGTGACTGGGTGAGTATTCCGAAAATATATCTACCCTTGATACCATTTCCTGACCAAATCAGATTGACACTGTATGATAAGGACAACTGTGTAGGGTGTGAATTGACTGGGTGTATTTACAGTGAATCACTTTCTTACGGGTTCGAATATGCCTCAAGCATATTTGAACTGGTAACAAGTTTCGATTTATACACATCACTGTTTAGCGCTGTTACCCCCATATTTTAATTACAGAGAGTCGCTGGATAGCGCAACCAATCATTGAACAAGGACGGGAATATCATAAATGGGACTGGAACCATCTCTCAAGTCAGTTCTCAGAGATGTCCTTCCTGGTTTCTTTTGCTGAAGACGAGATAACCACACCGAAATACATGCCTCCAACAGTCCACCAATAAATTGTGTCCATGACAAAATACAGTAAATGGTTTTCTTACGGTTTCGAATATGTCTCAAACAAATTCGAAATGGTAACAAATTTGCAAGGACTTTTGAATGAGAGGTATAATCCAGAGAGACAGAGAGGGGTGGGAGACGAAGAGAAAGAGAGATAGATGAAGAGAATGGTCCGGAGAGTTCCAAAAGGAATAAGATATTGCGTATTGTTCGACTTCCTAAACATTCAGCTAACTCATTGCCTTAAAAATGAAAGTAAAAATCAAATTCTATTCGGGAAAAACGAGGAAGATATTTGCAAGCGAGTCATGTTTCCCTCAACTAACAGGAATGAAGTAATAGGAAACTGGTGACAAAGTCACGGAGAGAGGAGGGGGTAAATGGAAGGGGAAGGTGAGAAAAGGGGTGGAAGCGAGAGAGAGAGAGAGTGACAGACGGAATTACGAGAGGGAAAGGAGAGAGTGTGGGTTGATGGGGGCAATAAGTGAAGGCTCAGTAGTGGAGACAAGGGAGAAAGAGATTAATAAGATTAGAGAGATAGAAGACGATGGAGTATAGAAAAAGAGGAAGGAACAGCAAAGGAAGAGGAGGGTGAGGGGAAGAAAAAGGAGAAGAAGAAGAAGAAGAAGAAGAAGAAGAAGAAGAAAAAGAAAAAAGAATAAGAAGACAGATACTTCGGAATAAATATCTTAACTGAATCAATATTGAAAAATTGTGACGGATTAAAACAAAAAGAGAAGAGATACATGGATAGATATATATATATATAGATACGCAGACAGATAGATAGAGAGAACTAGAGAAGGAGAGAGAGAAAACGAGAAAGAAGGAGGGTGAAATGTGAGAGAAAAAGGTGAAGTGTGTGTGAAGGTTCGAGATAATTAAAGAAATGGTGTACAAAAAAAAAGTGTTAAGACAAAAACAACGTTGCCAATTCATTGTTGTGGTATATCGATTAATTTTGCTGAAATCTGATAGCCTTCTTTCCATACTAAAACGGTGTGAGCATGGTTATCCTAAAGCGTTGGTAAATAATAATTAATCCTGATGTTTAACGTCGGATCCTTCAGTGTCATAGGAATGGAAATGATACGGGATATGAGTGGACACAATAAATGGAAAAGAAACAATTGAAATCAAGGAGAAAGAAACATTCCAACATTGAAGGAAACGAGAATAAATAGAGAGGGAGTGTGGGAAGTGACACAGAAACATGGAGAATGAATTGTGAATTAGAGATGATGGCGGAAGAGGAGATTTGAGTAAAGGGTAGAGTAGACAGTTAAAGGATGGAAGAAAAAGTTAGAATGAATCAAAACCAGCAAAACCTTAAGATTTAAATAGATGAAGGGAAAAGAAAAATAGTGGTGTTTGGGGAAAAAAGACAAAAGATGGAAAAAGAATGCATTGTCAATCGTGTATCCTTTACTTGCTTCAGTCATTAGACTGCGGCCCTACTGAATGGTTTAGTCGAAACAATCGACCTCGGTACTTATTTCTTTAAAACTCTAGTACTTAGTCTATCAGTCCTTCTGCCTAACCGCTAGAATAGGGGACGTCAACAAACATAGACTGGTTGTTAGGCGGTGGGCTGGGGACAAACAGAAACGCACACACATACACGCACATACATAAACCTGATATATAATTATATATTCACACACACATCCAAAGAGCTTCCATACAATTTCCATCCATCAACTTCAGTTACAAGGCATTGGTCGGCCTGAAGCTATATTACAAGAATCTTGTCCATGATGTTGCTAAGTGGGATTGGCGCTGAAACCGCGAGTTTCTTCACCAAACGGTGCTTATATATAAATATAGAATAGCACAAAGACAGAAAGAATAGGCGCGAAAGAGAGGACACGGGAAGATTGGATGTAAAAGAGGCTGTAAGAAAGGATGGTTAAATGAAACAAAAGAAAAAGAAATTTAGTGGAATAAACAAAACAAGGAATAAGGAAACAAACGAAAGGAAAGAAATACAATAGCTATAATAGGAAGGAAGGAAAATAAGAGAGAAATGAAAGACGAGAGAAGCAATTTATAGTGACGAAAACTAATGAAAACGCAAAATTCCAAAAGAAAGTGGAAAATAAAGAATGGCTAAAGAGACACAAAATGTGAAGAAAAAACAAAAACGAATCAGATGGCGGTAAGTAATAATAAGAAAAATACCATTTCCAAAAGAAAAAAGAGAAAAGAGGAAGAAACTAAAGAAATACTATTAATAAAAGAATAAAAAAAGAATACAAAACAAAACAAAAAACAATAAGTAGAGTGAGTTAGTAAAAGGATGAACATATAGTTAAGACGGATATGTAAGTGGAGGAGCGTGGCTAAGTGGTTAGGGTGTTGGACTCATGATCGTAAGATTGTGGTTTCGATTCCTGAACCGTGTGATGAGTTGTGATCTTGATTAAAACACTTCATTTCACGTTGCTCTAGTCCTCTCATCTAGTGAAAATTATTAATAGCATAAAGTCACGACATACCTAGGAAGACGGCGATGGATGGTGGTCCAGCCTAAATTATACAAAGAGAAAGGAATTTCTGAACTAACGCGCCTAGCTTGGTGTTGAGTATTACCTTTTTTTCCCCCAAATCTTTCTTTACTGATATGTATGAGATGATTCCAGTTCGAAAACGTACCTATCGTATGTTAGCAACGCAAGAAGCATGAAAGTGTAGAAAGAACTGTGTCGTTGTAACGATGAAAATGGAGGAGATTTTCTGAAAATGTATAAATATATATTGACTATTAATACAATTCATTATTTGAAATACTCAAAATATATCTTATAAACATGGAAGAAACCTCCCTGACACATCAGCGTAATCTTGGTCTAAATTATATTTTTCTGACTTGAATAAAAGACCTGTTGGATAATATAGACATATGTTTATACTAAACTATTGGATCTTTATGGTTGGAATTATATAATTCAAATTTTTTCGGGGGTGGGGAGCGGATATGATGATATAGAGATAAACAACAACAACAACACCCCTAACGATAACACCACCATGCAATTTCGTTTTCTCGCATCTAGCTCATCCCGCCATTACAATGTTTTAAATAAATACTTTCAAGTTCGTTTTATATAGTTTATCTACAAATAGGCTATTTGGCTTTCATTGCCCAGTTTATTATTATTATTTAAGGTTCATAATACTAATTCGAACCTAGAAAATGAAAATAGTATGCTTTCGAGGGATGACATATATTCACTGTTTATTGGTTAATTCCTCGGTTATATAATCGCAATTTATTAATTTCTGTTTTTCTAGGCTTTCCTTTATACCTATAAATAGTTGACATTTTGATCGTTGTTGTGCCGCTGCATTGCATTGGTCGATTTCCTGACAGATTTTACCACATTTCTTGGACGTCATTATTATATCTGAACACGTGGTATGACATACCGTCTATGTATTGTAAGGGAGATAATCATTCTAAATACATCTTGAGGGAATTAAAAGTCGCAGTTCTAAATCAAAGCGTAACGAATAAGATGTGTACAGTATAAATGTGTAAATTTGTTTCTCTACAAATTACAAAGATCAGCTGCAGTCATGTATAGTGCCATCTCATGCTTATTAGGAATCATCAATATGATGTAATCCGAGATAAATAAATTACTCTAAATTAAAGATTTTATGAAAGGAAACAGCGTAGAAAACACTCATGGAATATGTGCCTTTTTTATTTTCTTCATAGATTGTTAATAGGCCAGAAATTGAGAGAAGAGAGAAGAGATTATTACATCTGGTTTACCGAAATTGTTATTTTCTTGATGCCTGATTTGTTGTATGTGGGGTTGTCAGCATTTCCATATGTGAGTTGTCTTCCTGATATCGGTGAATCTTGTTATTCTGTTCTCGTTTTTGTTATAACTGATGTCTCTCTTCGTTATTTTTGTTTTCATTGATTCATTTCAGAGTATTTCGTTTTATATTTTCAAATGTTACGATTGTTTCAAAATTGCCATATTTCCCCTATAATATCGTTTACTATTACTTGAGTGTATATTTTTTCAGTTAGGAATTCTGTGCATTTTTCTATAAACGAATTTATAAACGAATTTATCATGGAGTCTGCAACATGACATATTCTCATTTCATTTGTCGAATAACAACATTTGTTATTTTATACTGTTGCAGATGTATATACGTATATGAGTGTAAATGTTTATATACATATATGCGTATGTTAGTGATAGTACGCGTGCATATATTTGCATACGACCACTTAAACATAGAATAAAATGGCACCATCCTTTAAAAGATAAAAACCTAAAACACTTACAGCTACCCGCGCCTCTTTTCTCTGTTGTTCACAATGCACACGCAACACAATGATTTATGCAGCCTTTGAATCTGTTTTATTCCTCATATTTTTTTTATTTTTCGTCTGCAGATCCAAATGTGCTTCGATAAAATTCTATATAACATCGTAGTATTTAAGACAAGCTTCCCATACTCAATAAAGCTCATCCGTATTTATATTGAGTTTAACATATGGCTGGTTGAGTATTCCGAAAACATATGTGTCCTTAACGCCATTTCCTGGTCAAATCAACTTGACAATCTGTGACGAGAGTTTTTTTTACTTTGGGCGACGGGGCCGTGACCTGACTCTTTGTGTTTACACCTTTCCGCTTGCAGCGAGAAACTTCTTCATGACAAAATAAAGTGAATCACTTTTTTACGGGTTCAAATATGCCTCAAGTTTATGTTTACACATCACTGCTTAGCGCTCTCACCCGTTGTTTTGTTTACGGTGAGCCGCAGAATTTGGCATCAAGTCGTTCAACAATGACGTGAATATCATAAAAGGAACCTGCCCCTCCTGTCAGTTGGCATCACTCTTGTCAGTTCGAAGCCCCCACCCCTTCCCACGTCACTCATGCTGACATGGTTGCTACATTAAGGGCTGACGGTTCAGCGTTATCACTAGTGCAAAACTGGGCAGCTGAATTTAGGAAGGGAAGGGAGAGTTTTCAAACTGACCCAACGTTTGGATGTTCTGCAACTGCCACCACCGATGAAAACATTGATCGTGTTCACCACATTCTGATTGATGACGGTATATTGACTATAAATCAAATAATCGATGGTATTAACATATCCCGTGAGAGAAGTGAGAATATTCTACTCAATGAACTTGGCATGACGAAGGTTTCTGTTTGGGGTGTGCCACGTCTTCTGACACCCGATTAAATGTCCACCAGGCTGCTGAAATAACGGAAAAATCTGACATTGTTTGAGAGATATCCAGCTGGTTTCCTTGAAGGTTTCGCCAGCCAGGATGAGTTTGGGGTTTATCACGCTGAGCCAGAGACAAAGAGGCAACCCATGCAGCGGAAGAACCCTTCATGACTTGCTCCAAAAAAGGCTAAGGTCGTTTCATCTGGGGGATGCAAAAGGCATTGTGTCTATTGACTATCTTCAAAAGCACCACACCAACAATAGAGAGTGCTATACCAACTTACTGAGACAATTACGAAAGGTTATCAAACCCAACCGCCCAGGAAATCTGACAAATGAGGTCTTGGTTCATCAGGTCAATGCTCCAGCCCATAATTCCTTGGTTTTCAATGGCTGCTGTGCTTGACTGTGGCTATAAACCGGTTGATCACCCTCACTAGTCTCCTGAGTTGGCCCCATCTGATTATCATCTGCTTCCCAACGTGAAAAAAAACTCTTGGCTGGGAACCAGTATCGTCGTGACGATGACGTCATATCTCATGTTCTTACTATCAGGTTGTCCGCAAAGTTCTGAGCGATTTCAAGATTTATGTCCATAAGTCCATCATGCAACAATCCTAATATTAGAATGGGTCATATTTTAGAATGCATTGCCTTATTGAAGATTATCATATTCACCAATGATGCTTTTCTTCAGGTGAAAATGCTGCGGTAACGTGTAAAATCATTTGTGGAGTTTATGGTGAAAGTGATGCAGGTGTTCGAAGATGGATTGCAAAATTTAGAGGTGGTGAGATCAGGTTGGAAGATGATAGTCGCTGTAGAAGACGCTGAACTTTAGATGACGATATTTTGAAGGTAACCATTGACGAACACACGAATATTACGACTAGGGAACTTGCAGAGAAGCTGGAAGATTCACGAACACTTAGTGATAAGTGGGTATGTTTCTCGCTATGATGTTTCGGTGCCTCACCAACTGTGAGAACAAAACAGCATGGACCAGTATTCCATCTGTGATATCTTTCTGAAAGGCAATAATCCTTTCCTGAAACAACTGATAGTGGAGTTGAAAAAAATGGATTGTTTACGATTATATAATGAGAAAAAGATCCTTAAGTTTGTGTGAGGATCCTCCAAAACAGCTTCCAAAGCAGAATATTCTTTCGAAAAAATCATGATTCGTTTCTGTTGGGATTTCAAAAGCATTATTTACTATGAGCTACTCCCACAAAATCAGACCATCAATTCTGGTGTATACTGCCGTCAGCTAGCAAATGTGAATCAACAGATGAAGTAAATGAGCCCAGCGCTCTCCAACAGGAAAGAGGTTGTGTTCCACCAGGACGATGCCCGACCTCATGTGTTTTTGGCTATCCGCACAAAGTTGCTTGAACGTTGGTAATATCTCTAGCCCTATCCCCCATACTCTCATGACATTGCACCATCTGACTATCCTTTGTTTTTTGTCTCTACAAAACCCTCTAAAAGGGAAATCATTTAATGATTTAGATCGTGTCAAAACCCACTTAGATTACATCTTTTCCTCAAACGCAACTGTCTTTTATGCCGATGGAATGTTTAAAATGCCTGCAAGGTGGACTAAGGTAGTAAAACATGGAAATTACTTTAATGAATAAGGATGAGGCTATGTTTAAAATGTCTTATTGCGCTTAAAAAACGCTAGGAACTTTGCGCCGAAACTAATAGTTACATTTGAAGTCTTCTTTGAACAGTCAGATTCCAGTTTACTTGGAAAGTGACTATGGAGTAATCAATAAGAATGGTTGAAATTAATGCCTGCATGATTTTACAGCTCTAGCGTCACCTGTTCATAGTCAGCCTATGAACTTTTCAGCCAACCAGCGTATTACACGTTCTTCTATTCCATCATCTAATACATACTGATCCCAATCTAGCCTCACTGATTCCCTCTTATTCTCTTTTTTTTTTATCTCATCCCTCACACATTCTATTCATTTTTCACACTTTGCCTTGAAGTCTTTTACACACTCTTCCTAATCCCCTATTTTTTCCCCTTCATTTATTTCCCTATTTCCTCCGCCACGAATTTTCTGAGTCCTCCCCCACCCAGAAATTCCCGGATATTAAAATAAAACTAGTTAACATAACTTTTAAATGAACTCCAGGAACGTCCACGAATTTGGACTTTTTTAGTATCTCTTAAAAGCTCCATCGAAACCTCTGGAACATTATCGATTTCTGTTTGTAATTTTGCTTTATATTCAGCTTTACACGTCCATTTTATACAATATTAATTTTCTTTCCCATGCAATCCATATTATTATAATAGAAAATTGTTGTTTTGTTTTTCCATATGACACACGTCTAAGTGGCCATATTGCATACACAGAATATTACGAACAACACCTTTGTCCATTACCTGTAATCAAATTTCAATCTGCATACATCTTATTGAAACGATGAGAAAAATACACTGGATAATTACAGCATTTTAACAAGAATACGTTGCCACTGAGTTCGTTGGTGACAAACACATTATGAATAATAATTGCATATTAGAAATTAAATGGAATAGTTAAAACAACATTACGTCAATTTTAAAAGTTGATTGAAAGGAAAGATAACTGTGTAAAATTGACTGTGTTTAGCTAAGATACTATATGTCTTGAGATCAAATCCAGACGGCATTGACATTGTCTTGGCATGGTCTTTCATATTTTCAAAATCGACAAATTCAATATCAGTTATATGTTCCAATGTTACACATTGACTACACTTACTTTCCGGTAAATATTGGTTTTGTGTCTAACCAGAATAAACCAATATTATATGTATTGTAATAATGTTGAAGAAATCAATGAAATACGTAAGGTATTTTGAAAATTAGATTAAATATATGGTTAGTCGTTTCTTTCTAATAATTATGGAAATGACTCGTGAAAAGAAACCTTTATAGCCATTTCTTGTCGCGATACTTCTGTCATTGTAAATTAAAGATTTAAAATAAGGTTATGGTATATCCTGGTCCTAGGAATGTCATGCTGAGTGAAGAATCCATAGGCCGAGTATCCCTTCATTAGAAAGGCAGATGTTATATAACGAAAAAAATATTGATCATCAAAAGGTATTAAAATTTATTTAAGATCATTCTGTCAAGAAATGGAGTTGAACTCCCATTAAAATCGATTAGAAAGTGTCCGCATTAAGTACATCCAGGATCGATAAGAGGAGTCAGGTGATTACTGTTAGCATAATCCATAGGTACAGACATATTTGTTTAGCTCAGCTCCATTTTTCGACAGATTGATCTCTAATAACTGTAATACCCCTTGATGACCAATATTTCTTTCATATATAAAATCTCACTTTCTGATGAAGGAATACTCGGCCTAGAGAACCTTCACTCAGCAAGACATTCATAGGACCAGGATAGTCCATACACGGCCGTTAGAGACTATATATATATATATATATATACATACATACATACATACACACACACACACACACACACACACACACACACACACACACACACACACACACACACA
>JAOPUL010001697.1:13593554-13607876 GCA_027564515.1 Octopus rubescens | reverse complement strand
TGTGTGTGTGTGTGTGTGTGTGTGTGTGTGTGTGTGTGTGTGTGTGTGTGTGTGTGTGTGTGTGTGTGTGTGTCGGAGACGAACTCCTCAGTGTTTTGATCTGAAACCCTGAGTTGTAACTAAAACGACTGCAGGGTGGAAGAAACGTGTTGGTTATTCTAAATCCCTCACCAATTCACCCGTGTTTTGGCACCTCGTCGGGTGGAATACGATTAACTCCCACCGGTGTGTCGTGCAGAAACAAAACTTGTTGTCTACTATTAAAGCCTGATATCTTCCATCTTTCTGTTACATTATTATTCGTTTAATCTTATGCAAAGAGAAGTTCCATATGTGTATCCAGGCCTGGAATACACCCTACTGTAGGATAGCATGTGTCTGCCAAATAACGCCATAAGATGTCTTCAATACACGTTAAGAGGTTAGACTTCAATCCTAATTTATCGATGGTTCTAGTGAACTTCTCTGACGAGTAGACATTTTATTCAATATGTCTGATGGTGTTTTTTTCTCTTCTTAGTATGGCATATTAAGTGAAATTCACTGCGTGTTTTTTTTATGAAATATCATTTATCTATAAAAGCTGTTTCATAACCTATGTTCGAGTGCTCAATGCATAAAAGTAGAGTTAATATAATTTTTGTGAACGGATAAATCACTCTTAGAAAATTAGTCCCGTCTTTTTCATTAATTATTTTGTCAGAATTATGATATTAGGGAATTTTAGGGTTTGTACATTATAGGTTAGGATGGAAAGTTGTTGCTAGTTGTATATCTGACCTACCAGGTGGTTGGTCACTATGCAGTGTATTTAGAAGGTAAGGAGGGATAACAAAAATAAGGGCAATTTGCAAGTTCGATAAGAGGGTGGATTGTGTAGAGAGAACACGTGTATTATTTTCTGAGAGGAAATTAATAGAATGACCTGACAAGATAATGAGATGAAAATTCATGAAAGAAGTAGAGAGAGTTGTGCTCAGGGAAGTATAATACTCGCGAAGTAGAAATTACAGTTAATACATTCTGAACATCTTAACGTGGATACACTGTAGAAAGCCATAAACCTGAGGTATTAGTTTCAGAAGCATCTCGTATAGACGTATAGTGCTAAAATAGCTCAGAAGTTTATCAGTAGCAGACAAAAAGCATCCAGCATCATTGGCGGAATTGCTAAATCTAGATTTCTGCGTGTATGTGTGTCATCAGTAGCAAGCATCCATTAGCAACCGCAAGTAACATATAATGAATGAACAATTTTTACCAAGCCTGCCAACTGTTTGTGACACCAATGATATGTTAATTTATGTATTTTTTCTTTTACTTTTATATCAGTAGAAGCTGAATTTCTCTAAGCATTCAGCTGCTAGTGTTTACTTGCTACTGATAACTCGCAAATACGCATAAATCTGGATTTAACAGTTTACCGACGCCGTTGAACGATTTTCGTTTCCTAGTATATTTCCTTCTAATTCATAACACTTAACGTCTATATGAGATGCTTTCTCGAGATGAATATCGCAGATGTGTGGCTTTCAATGCTGAGCAAGATATATTGAATATTATTTTGAAATAATAATGATTTTGCAGCAAATAACAAATTAATAAATCACGTAAATGTCTCTTATGGAGTAGATATTTCTAATGATATTTTTAAGTGAGTGTAAATAAATAAATGTGTATTTATTGTCATTTAGTGAAAAATTATTCAACTGTTGACTCAGGAAGAACTCTTTAGAGATCTAAGTTAATAAATAGATAAATTATTATTATACAATAAAACATAATTTTCTTAATTGAATGATAATAGAGCAAATAAATAATTAAACGATAGTGTAATTAAATCGAGAATATAAATAAAATTATTATATACATAAATAATAAAAAAATAAAAGCATTCGATCGGTTTTAAGTGAATAATGATAATTAATATTATTGTTATTTAGTAAGTAGCTATTGAACCATTAAATGAAGAATAACTCAATAAGTTTTAAGTTGATGTCAATGTCACTAAGTTAATAAATATTAATAATCCAACACGTAAATAAAGAATAACGTTCTTCACTAAGTGGAGAAAAAGAATATTGATGTTAGTAATTAACAAATAACTAAAACTGAAGAAAATAATAAGTTAAACAGGAACAAAAAAAAGAAAACCTAATATGTAAGCAAGGTTTTTAAGTTATTAATTATAACGAAGAAAACTTATTTAAATAGTCATAAATGTTGAAAAAATTGTAATCCGAATTTTTAATTTCTAAATTTTATTAAAATGGTATATCACCAATCGTTAAAACTGTTAAGATAAGGTGTAACCATTTATTGATAATGACAAGGGGAACAAAGACAAAGAATATAATAATAATTAAATAAAAAAAATAATATTATCGCAAGGAAATATTAAAATATAATTTGTTGAATATTATAAGGAAAATATAATACAAGAATAGACAGAAAGAACGAGGGCCAAACTAAGAAAGGGAAATAATTTACAATTATTTGAAAATAAGAAAAGTTTATTACATAGAGATATGAAACAATTAGAAATACAATTAGGAAATCATATGGTTATGGAGAAAATTAGTATATATATAATATAACGAAACGAATATGATATGAAAGAGAGGGAAAAAACAGTTCTCCATATTGGTTCTTAAGTGTGTACATAGAGAGGAAATAATCCTTTCTATACTAGTCACGAAGGCCTGAAATTTGGAAAAATAGTTCACCATGTCCGATTGTAATATAAATGTTCCAGGTTACAATTTGCGTGCACAGCTTGATACGAAGGTTAAATATATGCCTGAAAAATATATTGCAATTGTGAGAAAGCTGAGCCATTATAACGTAGATATAGCAGCTCTTGGAAGCACTTGATGTAGGGATAATTGTTAGGGCGACATGGTAAGACAGGGTCACATCTTTTCTAGAAAGGCAAACTGAAAGATCAAATCAAAAGAAGGATACATGGAATCTGATATTGATATTGATGTTACTGTCAGTTCTGAATTGCTTCAGAAACTGGAAAAGCTTCTCATTCTTATAAACAAGAATTATTGCCTCAGAATCTGCAGAAAAAATTTGAACAATATGTGTCTGTGATAAATGCATATGCTCCAACACGGTTCTATTTTTGATAAAGACAAACCACACTGGATACACACCCGAGAGTTCTACTCCAGAAAATCCCTCAATCAGTCAACGTCGTTTTACTAGAGAACTTCATTGCTAGCGTAAAAATATTTTAAACGTGGAAATCAATTATGCATTTGTGTGGAAAATTTGAATAACAATGGTCTTATATTCGTATAAGTGTTTGAAGAGAATGTTCTAAATATTATTGATTTCACAAAGATGATAATACCCAACATGAATAAATCCGCGATGAAAGTCTTCGCAATTACTGGATTACGAAATCATCCGATATTTGTAATGCAAAATTAGTTGTATGCAAATTATTAGGGATTATATATCTACATCTTAAGAAGAATTTCGGTACAGAAATATTCTGAAAAGGTCGATTTTAATGTCTCAATGTGTCTCACATTTGTCATAGTTGAAGGTGTTGAAGGGAAAGTACTTATACAAAACACACCCAACCCTTCTTGTATTTTTAGATGATTGAGGCTTAGTCGAGTAAGACTTCAGAAAGTGGCGAATTTCTTCGGGGCCCAGCATGGTATCACAACTTTAAACAATGGTTGACATTTGTCATGGCTGTCTATTGAGTCTATCATTTACAGACACCATGTTTATTCTCTTGAAGGCTTTCGTCGGAGAGGATTAAAACATATTCTCAAATTCCGGATGATCGTTGAGAACTTCAAAGATGAAGAACTTGTTGGATGCCGAAATCTTGGTAAGTGAGGCAACTGTACGGGAACCCCATTTTCTTTTGACCATATACCTTATATGAATAAGTTATCAGAGAATTCCTTACAAGATGCTGTATAGAATACTTGTACGCAGAAATCGATCACCAAAAATAAATAAATAAATACAAAAATAAATAAATAAATAAAATAATAAATAAATAAATGCTACGGTTTGTATAATCTCCCCTACACACACACATACACACACACACAAACACACACACACCGTGAACGCATCTAATATTAGGGGTTTAATTTAGGAAACGGATCTACTTGACCTTCACCAATGGCGAAAACGGATAAGAGATGGCGCGGATATCTTTCCTTCATTTATTTTAGAGAAGTTCATTTCCCATGTTGAAGTTAAGCTAGCTATACGATAATGTAAGATATATAAAGTGGACTGGATTAATTTGGTCAATGATATTTCTGGTCGTATATCTCATTCCCAGACTGTGTTCACTAGTCGCCAGTGAGATTACGAGGTCAAACAACGTGTTGAATACATACTGTATGTTCTTAAGAAAAGATGGTGTAACGTACAGTACATGTGGTATAAAAGATTGTGAATCTAGTTATGGCTTGAAAAAACGTAGTTTTGCAGGTCAGAATACTTTTGTGAATTCTGACCTGTTCATAGATCACCATTATTTGTAAGATCTTCCATGAAAACTGTAACATCTTAGCGAATTTAAAGATTTAGCATGGTTCTGTTCATAGTGAAAGTATCTCTCGCACTTTCTGTCCACCGCCCCCCCCCTCTCTCTCTCTCTCTCTCTCTCTTGATATATATATATATATATACACACAAAGGCATATGTAAATATATATGTATATATATAAATATATATGAAAATATATATATTCATATATATATATGAATATATATATGTATATTCATTAACATGTGAGTGTGTGCATGTGCGCATGTGCGCATGTGTGTGATTGTTTGTGCGTGCGTGTGTTTGTGTGTGTATTTGTGTGGGTGCATGAAGACGTGTAGTTTATCCAGTCAAAACAGCAACAGCCACATTATCTGAATATATTTGTACGTGTGTATGGGTGGATATATATATATATATATAGGTGTGTGTGTGTGTGGTGTCTGGGTATATGTCATTTGACACAAACTTAATACTAACTTAAGAATTCATAACCAACTTAAAAACACATTCTTATATCACCAGACATTTTATTAACAGCAAAACCGCATTGATAGCAGGTGGCAAAAATGATAGATCATATAAGTCAGCTAAAAATGATATAAATTATGTCTATTGTTGTGTTTGTCACATATATTTCATTTCAACAGACTTGACGCCAAAGCTAAACACATAGTCCCTAGGATATAGAAACATCAGAAACTACATTTCATCTTTTAATTATAGGTAATTATGACAAATATCTGAAAAATATACATACGTAAATATATTTTTAAAAATGTTAAATATGAAACTACATGACAAGTTGCTAAATTAATGACATCAATACTTCGTACTTGTAGACCGTTGTAGACAAAAACAAATAATACAACAAAGCAGACCATATTGTGTACTGATATACTCGTTATTTAGTGTTTGTTGTTTGCGAAACATTATTAATAATGTTGTTCATATATAATCTACAGACACATTTATATCAATATATATTTCCCTCATATATTGTAGCCTTGAGTCAAAGTTAGAAATCATTTCTGTATTTGTTTTTGGTAGTTTTAGACGAGAGTTAAGAACAACCGCCACTGAGGACAAAAAGGATATCATTATTTAGTTACATTTTGGCCTTGTGCCTAAATCAGAAACCATTATTTAGTTACATTCCTTTACGTTCTAATTTTAAATCACACTCGGACACCCATAATTTAAATTTTTTCTGAGGATATCGATACAATTTAGTGCCTGGAATTAATTTTATCATTTGCAAAATTTTATCATTTGTTGTGTATAAGATAACCCTATTACATGCGGAAAACAAATATATCCAACCAAAACTTCATCACCCTTAACTGCGGAAAGCAGTTTTATATATCAATCTATCTTGAATATAAAACTATTTTTCACGAGTCACGACAAGTTTATTCAGGTAATTCGCAGAATATAGCAATTCTATTTTTTAGTAGATATTGAACATCGTTATCGGAATAACCATAACATCTAATTTCACATTTAAAGTGTTAAATATCATTTGGTCATTCATTTGTTAACGTTTTGGTACATATTGGAAAAGATGCATAGGCATATTCAACGTTAACAAATACTAAATGAATAACCTAATAATTGTTTCAAATGTTAGCACAAGGCCAGCAAGTTCGTGGGGGGGGGCATGTAAGCTGATTACACCAACCCCATTACTAAACTGAAAGGAGTAAAGGTAAAGGCAAAGTCGACTTGGGCGGAAATTCAACTCAGAACGTAAAGACGGACGAAATCTCGTTAAAACTTTTTCCGGGCATCGTAACAATTTTGCCAGTTCGCTGCCTTGAATAACCAAATAATATTTAGAGACGCAATAGAATTACGTTTGTGCAGCGTGTCTATGTCTATCTCTATATTTAATGTGTTACTTTCATTACAGAAGCTGTTTTGTATCATTTCCTTAGCAGTAATTACAAATAGATCTATGCTTATAATTCTAAACAACCATGAAAGTTTTATTCAAAAGCATTTCATCCTCCTTCAGATTCAAAATTATAGTTTATTGGTATTGCCGATTGTATAAGTACACTTTATTCTTATCTGATCTGGGAATGGTTCATGCTATTTGGTTGACGTATGTAACACTGTAAAATCTACCGGTGCTCTTTATCGATAGTAAATATGTCGTCTTCATTCTATCAGATTCTAATACGCCTAGTTACCTATAACTTTCTCATTCTTTTGGTGATTTTAATGTCTGGCTATCTGGTAATTGATTGCATTCACTGCTGACTATCTGTTCCTTCTTTATGACTAGTTTTGCGCACTTATTCATGCCAAATTCCATACATATATCTTTGCTGAAGAGTCTTACAGTTTGTATTAAGGAGTACTGTTCTCCATCTAGTCATACAATTATATACGAATTTTCATTCTGGCAATCCTGAAGTTGTTCACCCAATCTTCCATGTAAGTTAATAAATTTCATTAACCACTACCCTTGAACAAAGTTTGGTCCCAGGCCCTTCCAATTCGGCGTCCTTCCTAACGCTTTATACCTTAATCCACTAGTTACTTTTATATCTAGTTGCTCCTCACTAACTAATTCTCCCCTCACTTTCTTTAATCCTGCTGCATCGCCGTTATGATTAACTGGTTTATCCCAAATATCATTCCAGAACATCGGGATTCTTCTGCATTAGGCTTTTCATCTTCAGTAGTTTCTTCTATAATATTTATTTAGCGATAAAATCCTCTCTGGTCTGTCTCAAACAATGTTTTCCGTTGATAATTATCTAATTATCTTTTCTGATATCTGGAAAATGTATCTGCTAGTGCTATGATACGGTGTTTCAGATCTTCCGTGACTATTCTAATTTCCTTCTCTTTGACTAAGTATTCTTTTCTCAAGAGAAAATTTAAATCTTGTGTTTTCTAACTTGTCCTGCTTCCAGACTTCTATTCTACTCAGATCTTGTCTTAAATTTATTAATTTATTTCCGAAACTCCTTTTCCACATCTGCTCCTTCCGCTTCTTGCCTTGAGGAATAACTAGTCTGCTCTCAACAACTACCACTCCTTCATAAATCAATAAGTTAGTGTCACTTATATTTTTAGTATCTATCCTACTGATAACATACTCTACTTTCCCTTCCTAGCAACTTCCTTCTCTTGACACCTTTTAATGCTATTAACCTTTTTTGTTTTCATTTTACTCACTATTTCCTTCAACTCATCTGAAATCCATTGACCTTCCTCTCTTAAATGTTTCGTGTCAGTTTTCTCTCCCTGATTTATAGTGATATTACTTCTCATTACAGTATTATGTACTGATGCTGTCTTAGAATAACGGCAGAGGTCAGTATGCATCTGCACTGAACCACTGCTAAGCGTGAGGCCTTCCCTTAAAGGTCCAGCCTCATTTATGCCGTTATCAGTAGAGTTTCTGTCAAACCTTGCCTCTCATAAATTGATGGAACTATCTAAGCAAGATGTATCCTTTTCATGTTTCTAAAAGAAATCGTTGTAATTTTTAGAGTAGATTTTCTTTTGTCTTTTTGCGTAGACTTTTTCAGCAAGAAAAAGAAAATGAATTTATACATTGAATGATTTGCCAGCAGTCAATTTTGAACAAACATTTGTAAATATGTCATATATAGAAGTACTAGCAGAAGATGTCTCCTGTGAAAGCTGAAACACATTTATGCCACCAAAAGAAACTTACAGCTTATAGAATTTAGAAAAAAGCAAAAAGATTTTACTATTACATAAAATATCACGCCAAAACAAACATCTGCACATTGACTCAAACAAGTAACCATAACTAAAGATTTGATATCAGTTATCGTTAGGTAAAAAAAAAACGAAACTAAAAATGCGCATGGGTAACTCCAGGAAAAAAGAACGGGGCTTGAGAGAGTTATGTTGTGAGGAGCAGAGTTCTTTTGCCGACGAGTATAGTTAAGAATAAGAACGAAACATTAAACTATCCCCTGCATTACCAAAAGAAGAGGGTTTTAATATGCACACATAGAACTGTTGGATGAAGGGCCGATGTGTGGTATGATCCCAATTCCATCAACCATGGCACAGCTTATGGAAACGTGTTTCTTGCCTTTAAGACTGAGGATCAGAAGAGGCAATGTGGAGTTGCAGCCCCACATATACGTCCACGTGATATTGCCTCAATATATGGGGAGACGGATTGCGGATTTTACAGTAGGACACCTTACTAGTGATGTTGATATATCCTGCACAAACTTTATATGTGCTGAGTGCGAAGGTTAAATGAGAAATCATATCTTTATAAGTCCTACACTGAAATACAACTTTTGATGCTGACGAAGACCACAGGCCTATTCTGTATCTGTTTGACCTTATTAGCAAGATCAGGCCAGAAAGCCCAGTTGCTATTATGTGGATGTACGAGCAGCATCAGATATGTCTGTTCAGAATATATGTAAAGACAGGATTAATAATAACAGCAAACACTATAAACTGCTGTTTCCAGTTTAGGATCGATTGTAAATCACAGAACAATTAAAAAACACACCTCAATCTCAGTTCCTCGTCCCGATTATGAAGAAACCTTGAACTCTTTCCCAGTATCGTCATCCAAATAGATTGCGACAATGAGGAACAAACTGAGAAAAGAGAGAAGTAGCAATAACTGTGCCAAAAAACCAACAGGTGTAATGGGACAAAAGATGGGAAACCAGACAAATTCTCAGATGAAAACATGGCCACCTATTTTTTTTTACACGCAGTAAAAGTGATTCTCGAGGATCTACAATAAAGATCTTTTGTACCTATTCAATGTAAATATTGTTCTTCCTCGTGAAACAAGAAATGTTTTCTAAAAAATTATCATTTGGATTCAAAGCACAAAGCGAAATGATACTGAGCTCATATTCAGCCTAACTAACATCGTTCTACACAAATTGATAGCAGTGAGTTTTTGTGACACCATAAGTTATATCACAAAATAAGTTCTCAGTTGAATTTTCTGATAAACATCGCCAGTCTTATCGACGATATTGTTTTTACTGACCAATATCTCACCTACCTCAAGGGTTTGGCGCAGATGTTTTATTTGACATATGCGTTATTTTACTTGTCATATTAAAATAATAAATTGATTAAAATTAAGGCAAAACACTGATAATTCAGACATAATAAGTTGTGGAACAATTACAATCGAAACTCACTGAAATAAATATGACTCAGCTATAATTATCATGTCAGTGTAAATATTGTCGGTGTTATTCTCAACTATTACAGAGATAAAATAATCGTCTAAAATACTCAACCACTGCTAAATTCAATAAATATATACATTGAAAAGGACTGTGGTGGACAAATGAAAATTTAGTTTCTTAGAAAAAATATAGATCTAAAATTTATAGAAGAGCGATGATTGGTGAAGCAGCGTGTAAAAAGTTGAATATATTTAAAAACAACTAATCAATCGTACAATCGACTTATCGAGAAAGTATATATGAAATGTTGCACAAAAGCATTACACAATCCAATTTTCTCAAATATAATCATATAATAAAATGGGCAAACTATCAAACAAAAACACCCTGAATAGAAATTAAAACCAAATTCAATTTCTGAATATTATATTAATGATGACAATAGAAACTCTAGAAATCCTGGACAAATTGCAGAACATTTTAATAGTTATTATTCTTGTACTGTACAAACTTTCACAAATTATTTCAAATACTCTTCTAATACCTATCGAAATTTTTTAGAAGATGTATCTTCTAAAATTTCAGGGCAAGTTTTGGCAAGAAATTATTAAAAACTGGAAACAAATAAAATTGTTATTATGGAGACGTTTTCTAATTGCGTTCTCGAAACCTCGGAAGGTGTACTGTGAAATGCCTTTCTTTACGTATTTTTTTGCCGAGCCTTTAAAAGTCATTAAAAGTTAATTCAATTTTCCAAATAATAAAATTAAATTTTAAAAAATCCCTATAACCCTAACAAATTTTCTACTTCCCCAAATATCTAAAATGCCTGAAAAACCTATTTGTATTTGTTTTCGGCAAAATTTCTTTTTGTTTTTTTTTCAGAAGGCAAAATCCCTTCCACAGATCATAAAAGCGATAGATTTAATATAACGAATTCTAACTGCGATAACGAAGAAATACAAAAAGAAAGTGTCTGACAAAATGTGACGCTTATATCATCTATGGTTTCGTCAGAAAAGCACACACAAATGAAATACAAATCAAGTTATCCCCGATAATAACGACCTCATCTATACATCGTGAATAGATCAACAAAAAACTGGCATGTGTTTGGGTTCGATTGATCGAACAGAAAGATCAGACTGGTTAAACTCTTTGGACTTGATTTCGGATGAGATTTTAGAGCCTGGGTTACGTGCAAGATCAAGAAGATTACAAAAGCATTTGTTCAGTTGTCAAAATAAACGGCCACCTATTTTCTTTTTTTTTTTAGAATTTATTCTGTTTTGATTCCATGATGTCCAGTGAAATGCATTGAAGAAATGTTATTATAAATGTATTTAGGCGGCGTGTTGTTAGAATCGCTAGCACCCCAAACAAAATGCTTAGCCGGTATTCCGTTTATCTTTATTTTCTGAGTTCAAATTCCACCGGGGTCAGCTTTGGCTTTTATGCTTTCGGAATCGATAAAATTAATACCAGTTAAGTACTGGGGATAATGTTATCGACTAGCATCATCCCACAAATTTCAGGCCATTTTCCTATAGTAGAATGTAGAGATTAGAAATATATTTAGCATAGAACAATCTGTTGGCCACGCTCTGTAACCTGTCTAAAGTATATGCTTATTGAAATGTATGTCATACGAAATGTAAGTCATAGATACATGAGTTGACACGGAAGTCTGCAGAACATGTACTTGTACTTTACCAACACCCTACCCCCTCACACACTCATAGTACAAGTAGGCAATCATCTACATATTTATTATTTATAGTTTATAATTACCGCCAGTATCTGGTAGCGTCGCTCTTCAATTGTTATGTTTCCCTCGAATACTAATGTTGATATTATCTATATATTTATTTAAACATGGTATGAGTTTGTTCAAACATAATTACGTTTTGAGTGCCAATAGTGCTTACAATCTCCTAAATCTGTCTTTCTATAACAGATTATTTCTCTCTGACTATATTCTCTCCACATATCCCTCCATCCCTCACATTCTCTCAACATCCATTGCATCAATATCAACTCTTCAAATTCTGTTATAAAAACTCCAATTATATTCACACTTTCCTTCAAAATCTTTGAGTATTTAAAGCATCTGCTTTATAAAATTAACATTAGGAAATTATAAGATAACATTAGCAAATACTAATTTGCAACCAATGGAAATACTACGCAATCTCGATTATTGTGCTTTGCCCGTCCACGTCACCGTACACCAGTTACCATAATGTGCATGTACAAGTCATAGACATCTGTTTCTCTATATTTATATAAAAATAGGTTCATCCTTCCAAGCTGAGATAAAACTAATATTTATTTAAAGCTAAATCAGAAATATGAAGGAATGGGATAATTAGATTGACGCGGACGTTTATTGAAAAGATCAATAGTTTTAATTGCAGTGTGATCGTGGACTTTCGTAAATGAATAAGAAAAGAGAGAAGATGTGTATGATGGTGGTTGGGTTGAGAACAAATAAATGATTAAGGAATTTTAGTGAAAGGGCTAATATGGAAAGATGGAGATCGGCAAACATACATATATTAAACACACACACGTACACGGAGACACACACACACACATGCACACACAAACGGTCACATACACACTCACGTACACACATACGGATACACACACGCGCCCACGCACACACACAAACATACATATATATATATATGTGTGTATAGGTATATACACGATGCGCTTTTTTCAATTGCCGTCTACCAAATCTACTCGCAAGGATTTGGTCGGCCCGAGGCTATAGCAGAAGTTACTCCCCCAAGTTGCCAGGCAGTGGGACTATAGCAGGAAGCATGTGGTTAGAAAGCAAGCTTCTTACTGCAGCCGACCTTCAAATAAGATCTTTGATGCCGTGGACCCGTATCACAACGCGGCTTTGGCCGGTAGGGCTTTGAAAAACAGTGTACCTTATATGGTTGAATATAATGTGAAATGTTCAGGTATGATTGTATTTAGTTTAGTTGATAAATATTTCCACCAAAGGGACAGATACGGTATAATCTTTTAAAATCATACTTTGAGGTTTTTCTTTTAACTGAGCTCCTAGCATTGAGAAAATATATTCATTTCTACTATAAGAACTAGGCATGGAATTCTGAGTGATGGGGTTATTCGATTAGATCGACCCAAGTTTTCAAGCCAAAGTCAACGTCCGCTGAATTTGAACTCAGAACGAAAAAATGGACGAAATACCGCTAAGCATTTTATCTGGACGCTAAGCATTTTACCAGCTCGCCACCTTAGCATTAACAAAATATCAATAAATAGCCCCAAAACACGCACAGGGGAAGAATGATCGTACTGAGATAACATCCAATACCCATTGAACAGTGCAATGCAATACAGAAACTATCACGTATGAGTTGGAAGTAGCGTTGAAGAATCCCAGTAGAGCGACGAATGTACGAAACTATGTGAGTACAACAGAAAACCCCACCCTATCGCGACCCAACAAGTCCTCGCTGAATATCCGAAAGAACCCTTACATCAAAACTCTGCTGAGACACGTAAAAAGATTAAAGGAAAACCACCCGTTGCGCCACCTAACGGAGGATACCGGAAAATTACAAACCATAACTCAATATCTGTAGGAGGTGAAGGACGACTAGATGGCAGAAATGTTGGCAAACCGGGAAACATTCTTAGCGAGAGTTCACTTTTCGTCGAGGTCGACTTTACCTTTCATCCTTTAGGGGTAGATGAAATACGTATGGGATGAGTACAGGAGTCGATATAATCGAATTACACTCTGCCACGAACTTGCTGGCCATGTACAAAATATTTGGAACCAATATCTCCAGAAGGTGCATTATCTGGTTGACAGAGTAAACAATCATATTGAAACTTTCTCTTCAGTGAGAAGCTTAACTACACTTTAAAAGTGAAGTTTTTCGCCCTGCTCTCATGAGCTTAGTTGCACTTTAGTAATCTAGATGGATGCACCATAAGTATATCGGTCAGTTTTTCCCCACTGATTCTACAGTCACAACATTCATGCATGTATACAACCACACATGGTTTTCAAATTAAACTTCACCCACCCATTCCACCAACGATCTTTACTCTTCCCTCCTCAGCACGCCTACTCCTCCCTTGTCCTATCCCTTATCACACCTCCACACTTAAAGCAAATATCATACAGAGCGGTTAGAAATTTTTGGCAACACGAATCCCAATATGCGAGCTACTCACTCAAATGACCAATTAAGCCATCGTTTTTCTTGTTTTCGAGTTTCATTGGTTTACGTTCACCAATGAATTACGTTCCCGTTTTTACAAAACTTTTGATATTCATAAACCAGATGTGATGTTATCAGTTCTCCAGTAGCGAAGGGACAGACCATTCAGGATTTTTCATGTTGCCTCCATTTACTTCTTCATGTCTGGCATGAAGTCATTTGGAAACTACGATATTATAATAACAGCAACAACAAAAGCAATAATGGTAATAATAATAATAATAATAATAATAATAATAATAATAATAATAATAATAATAATAATAATGCAATACCAGGCAGTGGCTCTCATGGCTTCTGATCTTAACTGATTGGAAGTGTTATCATGTACATGTTTTGTCTT
>JAOPUL010001697.1:13472783-13490337 GCA_027564515.1 Octopus rubescens | reverse complement strand
ATTATTATTATTATTATTATTATTATTATTAGTAGTAGTAGTAGTAGTAGTAGTAGTAGTAGTAGTAGTAGTAGTATCATTATCATGATGATTTTTATTATTAAGGCGGCAATGTGACAGAGACCGTTAGCACGCCCGGCAAAATGCTTAGCGGCATTTCGCCCGTCTTTACGTTCCAAGTTCAAATTCCGCCGACGTCAACTTTGCCTTTCATCGTTTCTGGGTCGATAAAATAAAGTACCAGGTAAATAGTGGTTTTGCTGCAATCAACTTCCTTCGTCCATTGAAATTGCTGGCTTTGTGGCACAGTTTGAAACCGTGATTACCATTATTCTTATAGCCGTTGATGTTTATTTCTTTTTTTTGTTTCTGGCTTGTTTTTTGTTTCTTTTCTAACAAGGATTACTAATGCAACTCACACCAATCTAATGACAAATATAAAACATAACTAATGCCGTTGTAAGATGAAGTAGATAGAAGTGCCGGACATCAAACGCATCTAATGTAGATATCAGACACAACTAATGCACTTAGTGCTGACCTGTGTCAAAAGCAATGTAAGCTAACAGACAGACTGCAGATATAAATATTGGTACTTCGTAAACAACAGTAAATTTGATGTCGACTATACATACATATTCGAACATATATACTCTATGCTATATAAAAAAAAAACTTCAGACACTAGTAATGAATGAAAGAGATAGACATAACTTGTGTAAAAAGAACAACAAAAATCTACAAAATATCTACCAAACATTCTACCATTGAAAATATCAATTTCAACTATGCAACCCAAAGAAATTCAACAAAATCGATAATAAATTTATGTAGTAGCAAACGTCTTCAAAACAGGTTGCATGGGGATTATCACAATTTCAATAAATGTGTGTATATATTTGAATATGTATAAACGGACTTAAAATACTTTAATAATTCAACTCTAAGTTGTATTGTTTCTATTAGTATTGTAACAATTCAACATATAAAACTGAACAGATATATGTTCCAAGTTGTATGTCACAGTTTTGCACGCTGATAAGCAACACTTTGCATAGTCATCCATCCTTCCAGCGAGAAGGTTTAGACTGTGTACTATTCCTGATACTTTCTAGAGCAACAGGTCAGGCTAAGCACTTCTGCCTCTTCTTAATATAGTAAGTTGTAATAAGGTGGTGAGCTGGCATAATTGATAGCAGGTTGGGTGAAATATTTAGCAGCATTTCGTCCTTCTTTACGTTCTGAGTTCAAATGCCGCCGAGGTTGACTTCGCCTTTCATACATTCAGGGTCGATAAAATATGAACCATCTGAGCACTGTGGTCGATGTAATCGAGTTACTTCATCTTTCGAAATTGCTGGCCTAGTGCCAACATTTGAAACCAGTATAGGAAGTTGTAATGTATTTTAATGACCCAATGCTACAAACTCTTGTAAAGGTCGGTTCTCATTGGATTGGCTGTGGTTTTGTACGAAACTTTGTTATTGTATCGATCTAAGATGGAAGAAGAAGCGACACGTTTCCATTTTGATAAATTTGACCTAAAATATTACAGGGACAATCTACCATTTATTTTTACTGCTATCATCGTTATCGGGTCCATGATCATTTGTTACAAAATCACAGCCCACATTTAGGCTGGGATGGTCACCTCTGTTTCTTTATTCTCTAGACTTGACAGATAATTATTTAGACTTTTAAGAATAATTAATATCTCGGATGACCCTAAAATAAATTTAGATTAGGACGTAAAGGGTTACAATCCAATAACACAAAGCTTGCCTTGCTTTCCCGATTATGTCATCCAGTGCTATGCTATGACTAATAATATCATAATATGCAATTAACGTAAATTTCAAACTCGACTAATGTAGAAAGTACATAAACTAATTCACGTGCGAAGTAAAATGATTCTAACAGGATAATAGTATTATATATTATAGGCAGACAATAATAAAATGCAACACTAATAGCCATCATATAAAATGAAGAGTTAATGCAATTTCTGGATAAAATTAAGGTGGATTATATATAAAACTAATGAAGATATCAAAAGGAATCTAAATAAGATATTAGACAATTTTGCGAAACGTCTAATCTCATTGATTAATCTTTGATTTGAAACTTAGACATAGATTCTTAAATTATATAAATATTTTATTCTAAGTCCTTTTGATATTCTATCATTTCATTTACATGATTCCAAAGGGTATAATATCGTTCTAAACAACAGCAGCAACAACAACAACAGTGTAGACAGATTGTAGATCAAGGTAGACGGAAACATTGTCCTAAAGTGTTCGTATCGACATTTTAATGATTGTACTGTCTACACTATTTATATATAAGATGTAAATATTTATTTAAGTCCAGACTGAAAACAAATGATATTTTTGTTGAAGAAAACGGTGCGAAGTTGCAAATCTTACCTTTAATATCATGATCACTATAGTATTTTAACCCCTTCATGCACAAATTATTTTCTTTATTGATGAAAAAAAAAATCGTTTTATTATTTTAGTTTGATATAAAAATATGAAAAATCTAAAAGTAAATTCTTGAAAAAATGTTTTCTACACTCTTGACATTAACAGCAAAGTCAATTGATTAGTAGGTATCACGTGACTATAAATTGTTTAAATTTGTTGTTGTACAACAACCCAGTGCATTAAAGAGTTAAACGGAAGTAACATGACAGAATTAAAAATTCAAAAGATTTCGCGACATCATCCAACGCAAGAGTTTAACTTTACGCCATATGTTTAATATCTTATGAGAAAATATTTCATTTCTGTTGAAAAGATAAACTGATTGACGTGACAATCAGTTCTTATCCAATGAGATTTGCTGCCTAATTAAAGCAAATTGGCGAGTTTTCTTGTATAAGAAACATGTTATTACAGCAGTTTTTTTTTAATGCAAATAATGTAATTGAACTGAAACGATGTCGTTAATTTAGCTAATACCTATTTACATTAAACATAAGGCTTTGTCACGCCATGGAAATAATTATTCATAAACCATCCGTTATTGATAGTGATTCTAAAGTTAGTTAACGCTACACACATGCTAACGAAAGTACATCTGAAGCGCTAGAAATAGCAACGAAATCTTCAGAATTATGTACAGTGCATAATAGAAATATCAGTCATCATTATCTTTTATCCCCTCTAGTTGTTTCAGTCATTGGAATGCGGCCATGCTTGGGCAGTGCATGGAGCTTTTTAACGCAGCCAAGCTATTTGTAACATGTTTTTTATCTAAACATATTTATGGCGTCACATGTATGATTGGGTCTTTCATATTTTGTGAGAACATACAAAAGGATATTTATTTATCTACCTGTCAGGTCTGGTATTGTCTTTTGAAGTATATATTACCTTTTAGTTCCAGGTAAATAGCACAAGTTAATTAATAGATCAACATTCCAGTTGCAGTAAACAGCTAATCAGAACAATGAATCATTTGAATATCATTTCAGTTTCCGCATTGCTTTTTGTTTATACTATTGAACATGATAATTATTTGACAAATACTTCATCAAACAGACACATTTACATGCAGAATAGCATTCACCACACAGCTGTCTATTACATCATATCCTTTACATAGTCTTTCATTAATTCTCCGTCACTAACCTTGCTTAATATATTCTTTTTAACATGACACTATCACCTAGCCGTTTCTTCAATCAGAAGAGTTGATAATGGCATTTTTGTTTTTGCTATTTTATGACATATTACTTGTCTCTTGAAAAAGTTAATCTTCTTTTACTTCGTCGAACGTCTTGTATAAAATCTTTTCTGTTTTGACATCTCACATTATATCATATCATTGTTCGCAAATTTATTAATTATACACTACTATCCACCCGTCTATCTCCCCAGACACTCTGTCTTCCCCTGTCTTGCTTTCTATTTCTATATCTCTCCATGCGGTGCCAGAAAGTAATAATATTTTTTTAATCGTCCACCACGTATTCGATAATATAAACATATAAATCAATAAACAAAAAATATGAATAAAAACTTTTATATATTTTCTTTCAATTTTTTTTTAGTATAAATTTGTTTCTTCTATATTTTCTTCTCTGCGCTTTTATACGTAATTTTATCTGTTTTCGATTTTCCTGTTAAGATTTGTCGAATTCTTTTACATGTATTCCCACGAAGGCATCTTGAAAGAAATTAAAAATTAACTCTTTTCTATGTTTTTGTTGTTGTATTATTTTTGATTACTTGTATTTTACTGTCATTAAATTTTAACATACTTTATCAATTATTCCATTACGATTAATATTTTTTCACAGGCCCTTTATTGAACCAACTGCAAAGAACGTTTAATTTATTTTTAGCTCTTAATTGACAATCAAAATGTTCTTGTTTTATTGATTCTAATATTGTTTCTTATTTTCTTTCTTCCGTTTTCTGGTGATTCTTTTTTTGTCTTCTAATATCTCAGAGATTTTCATCTGTTCAATATGATAAAAGTTTTATTCCCACTGCGTGTTGGCAGAAAAAAAAACTAACAATATCTAAATATTTTCAATACTCTTTCCGTGCTTTAACAATTTCTTTCGGAAAAAAAATACATTTTTTATGCAGCTCTGTACATATTCCTTAGAAATAAAAAAATAATAATATTTCAAGCAGCGAATAAAATAATCGCAAAAGGAAGAGAATAAAAGAGATAAAAGAAGAGAAACAAGTAACGTATATGATTCACGTTTAATATCGAAATGTTCTGATATCTTTGTGATCTTTTTTCCTTCATTTTCCTTCCTGAAATATATTCTTTAATTAATAGCATGGATTCGAGACGTTATCATTGTGTACTTACAAAAATCCGAGGGGAACTAAATTCTTTATTTGTAAATTATTTTTCTAATGATGAATGATGTCATTATTTCCTTTAAACTATCTAAGAGAATTAGCAAAGATATTAGATTGCTTGACTTCATTTCAATGATGTATTTAGGTGGCTTTCTTACTGTCTGGAGTTCAAACGCTCCCAGAATTGATTTTACCATTTATTCTTCGGTATTGATGAAGTAGATACCAATATAATACACTTGAGAAAACTAAACATAGGTTTTCGGGGTGAAAAATCATTATTCATTATATATATTCTGAGACAAGTGACAAGAATTGCAATCAGGTTGCAAGAGATTTAGTTTTGCAACTAATTATTGATTCAAAATTAGAATTATCAACAGTTACAATGTCATGCTCACTTTCTCCAAATTATGAAATATTTATGGTGAATATATGGGTATTATCTTGTCGTCTTTAATATTCATATCTACACATGCACCCATACATAAATACATATATATAGATAACACCATGGGCAAATGTGATCTTTACTACTTTCAGCTCGTAGGAGTTATTACAAAGAACCTTTACTGCTATTTCTAGCATTCCAAATGACTGCGAAGAAACATGCTGCAGCTGTAAACTTTGTTTTATTTTAACCCTCTATTATTCTTGTTCTAATGGATCATTTCGCAAGGGACATTCAATCTTGATCATCATATTTTGATAATATTTCGTTTAAATTATATTTTCTAGGCAAACTATATTGTCTATAAAGCAATACTGTTATCAGAGAAGACGATACTGCCTGGAAATACCTCTCACTTTCTCTGTCACACTTTCTGTTCAATATTTCTAAGAGATATGTTTAGTGTAAAAAAGTTGTGAGATACGAGTTACTTGTTGATTTCTTCAGGGAAGTAAGAGTTGATGCGAGGTATAACTAAATTATGTTTCATTACTTGACTGAGGAGCTAGGTTTATGGGAAATGGGAAATTTAAAGAGGATATAGAAAAGTTAGCAACATCCTAGTTGCATACATAAATATACCTGCGTATGTGGAATCCATCGTGTTAATTCGTAGTCAACGCTGCTTCCATTTTTAATTTCCTAAAATCAGTTGGTTTTTAAGAGAATTAATCATACTTATCTAAAATGGCTCACAATGTTGTTTCAATACGGACACGCTCGAAAGGGCGAATGGATTTCTTTCAAATTACATCTTTAAACAGGGCCAGATTTATAGGGGACGAAGGGGGCGATTGCCCGGGCCACCCTCAATAACGGGGTCCCCCTACTATGAAGGGTATGGGGTACTCAATACAGAGAGGCCCGCACCTCCCAGCAATCTTGCGGTAAGTGGCTCTCTTCTTTCAATATACAAACATAGGTTAATGTGTTAAATGTAATGGATTCTCTTTTATGATATTCTACACATTAACGACACCAATCATTTTCCAAGATATTAATCCTTTTTCGTGAGGGGCCCATAGTTTAAATCTGGTCCTGTCTTTAAAATGTATACATTAAATAATGTTATACTATATGCATGGTGTCATGGCTTGCATAGTCGTAGCTACAAAGACTTCATTTTTGGAAGAATTCTTTATAGTTTATATTAGCCCAAATATCAACACCAGCAACACAGCAATACAAGTCATTTCAATTTCTATTTACGATTCGAATTTAATTCTTTGGTTTCTGAATATGAAGATTAAATTAAAATAATTTTTAATATTCATTTTCCTACGTATAACAATAATTTTAGTGTCAAATTTAATTAATTTAAAATTTAGGACAAATGACGTCATATCATTAATTATTTTCTGTTGCGAATATTGGTGTCTCTGACATTACACGACCTGCTGAAAATAGCAGTGATAGTTTCCGCAACACAAACCCTTCAATATGAGTGTATGCCTCAGCTCGATTACGTTTGATATAAGATTATGAAATACGAAAAAACTATAAACACAAACACGGCCTCTCTTCTATAAAGCTTAAGATAAAAAATTTTTATTGAGAAAAATATTGTAACCAAGACCTACTTCTATTGCAAAACTTGAAATTTGTTCATTCTCACATCGTCCCTGCAAGACCCGGGAACTTTTTGTTGACTGTCTCTTTATACTGCATACAGTCTGGGATGACTTCATGTCGGAAGTGACTTTAGTGCTTAGAATTGACAACCTGCAAAACGATGAAATGCATATCCGTCAGTCTCGCAGTCACTTCTGGGGCGATTTCATTTCGTCTAGTTCTAAAATATATTGCTGTTAACAGGCTACGTCTACTAAGGAATTGTTTCTCAGACAAACATTGCAAAAAATGGCATAACAATATATGTTGCACTGGATGTCATCCTACCAGAGATTTGATGAAGTGATATTCCACTGCTTGTGAGGGTGCATGGCTTATCGGTAAGGGTGCTGCAATCACGATCGTAAGATCGTGGTTTCAATTCCTGGACCAGGTGATGTGCTGTGTCCTTCAGCAGAACATTTCCTCTCTCTCTCTCTCTCTCTCTCTCTCTCTCTCTTTGCACTGCAATCACTTCGATACCTGGCGTGTGGATCACCGTGCACCTGTTCAGGCAACGTCGATTTGGTAGAGTGAGTGAGTTAATGTACAAAACATACGTCCGATCACTATAAACAAATCATTCGTGCTTGTTGTTCAGAAAGAAATTACAGAATCGTCTTTCTCGGACTATGAGAGACTATCATTATTCATTCATTCTGCTGTTTTATGTTAACCCATCATATCCTTTTTTTCTGCTCCTTATTTTCTCAATCTCACCATTATTCTAGTAGAGACTTCTTATTGAAGGAAATTTCACTGTTATAACTTTGGCGCATTTAATCTTGAAAAGGCATGGTCGAGGCAGCGTGACACAAGTGCTGTGTCACGTGTTGTAGCACGAATACGGAGAGCCGAAAGAGATATCAACTACGTCGCTTTAGCAATTCTACTAAGCCGTCCCAATAGATTGTCACTTATTTATCGAACCCGATAGAAGAAAGGACAAAGTGCACCTCAGTAATATTTGAACACGAAGAAACGAAAGACAAAACTGATAGCACAAGGTATTCTACCCGATAATCTAATGACAATTTTAATGCATCACTTTTGTGTTGAATGTTATCTCTGCTTATATGACACAATGAAACTAAAATGCTTTTTTCTTCCAACATTTTTTTGTTTTTCTGTAAGTAAACTGAAATTAGTTGAGCTTCCAGAAATCATCTCTCATAAAAAATATTAGTAAGCAAGCAATAGTTTTAACAAGAAGGACATATCGATTATTATTTCGACGCATATAATTCGATAGTGTATGATTGTTCCACCATCAGAAGATTATGTTTACTTCAGCTCTCGTAAGTCTAGAGTTTATGATTTGTTCTACAATGGCCATTATTTTATAGCTGGTGTTTTGCTTTATCATAATACCCGTAGAATTTATTACAATAGAAAAAAAAAATAGGTTTCAATGCGTTTCAATTTCAAGCAGATATGATACAGAAGAGAGTTGTTTGTGGCAAGAATATTCTATAATATGGTAAAAGCTACGAGTATAAGGAGAACCAAAGATATTTGCATAAATCCATTTGAATAGGCAGAGCCTCAACTTTAGTTGATCGAGATTATAGATGATCGAAATGAGACATCAGTTTGATTTCTAAATCAGTATTCTCGATTGAAGACTACTCAGATATAGTGTTGGTTAACTATAATGCGATTTCAAAACCTAGCAGTAGTGGTGGCAATTAAATAAACGAAGATATTTAGATTGATTTTTTTAAAAGTTGTAACAAATACACTGATATTAAATATTGAAAGTATCAGCATGTTGATTATGATGATGATGATGAGGAGGAGGAGGAGGAGGAGGATGGCAGCAACAACGACGACAGTGATTATGATGGCAAAGACGATGTTGACGACGACGATGATGATGACGATCATGATGATCATGATGATGGCGACGACTGCGACGACGATGATTATGATGACGACGATGACGATGATAATGATGATGATGATGATGATGATGATGATGATGATGATGATGATGATGATGATGATGATGATGATGATGATGATGATGACGATGATGATCATGATCATGAGGATGACGATGTGGTAGTAATGATTTGTTTGCATTGACATGAAGGATGAAATATTGATGTAATTGATGGGTTTAGATGAAAATATTACAAAACAAAATGCCAAACAAACAAGAACAAAATTAAGGAAATTACTAGGCAAGGATATCCCATCAGAAGTTAATAACTCTGGCCCCTAACTACTTGTCACCTATCTCTTACCAGGCCTACAATCGCATATTCAAGGTAGCCCCCTCTACATATAATATTTGGCAATTCCCACTATCATTTCGACGGATTTAATGGAAACCAGCATCTTCCTTTCCAACTAACACTTTGAATAATTAATGAGGGTTCGGCAGAAGTGAAAAAGTGTCTGTTTTCAATCATCTCAGTTTCGTGGTCCAGAGAATCCTTTTCACGGTTAGAGACAAAGTGCATGTCCTCGCCAAAGAAATGTGACGTTGTCTTTCACGATGGATTCAATTCAATTTCCTGATAGTAGGATACGCCCCACTCATCAAAATAGCTATCCTTCAAACCTCATGAGTAATGTCTATACACTGAATGTGTATGTTGAAGACCATATATTTCCTCAATGTGCATCTCAGGCAGGCCCAGCTGACAGGACTTCCGTATCTGTAGCGCTTGTCTTGAATAATAACCTTAGAACTAATAACACTAATGAGTTAGGGATTCCTGGAAATTGTTCTTGATTCCTTGGCCGAAAGTTCCCCGGAACTAACAAGCAGATTCTCATTGAGGCCTAAATTTCACCGATAACGTCAACATTCTTCCACACCTTGTTCGCTTTCTCTAGCTCCGCAGATAACGCCAACATGGATTTCCCACCAACCATATTTCCCGAGAGGGAGAAAACTGTGAAGACCGGAAAATATTAGACATCTATCGCCTGGATTAGATCATCGCTTAACGCAGAAATGGAGCTCTGTTAAGGAGATCTTTGGAAAGAGGTGCTTGACATAAGTGACCACAACTGCTGAATATTTAAGAACCATTGAAGATGATGCAATTTCACAGCATGCCTGCACATCAGCAACCAAGGTTATAGGAAGCTGTCTGTACAGAGGCTGTTTCACAGAAGATGAACCTCAGACTATTGGAACTAAATCCATCCTCAAGATGCCGAAAAGAAGAAGCACCAATCTGGTAAGATACATTCTAAGGCAAAGAAATTTAATCAGGTGATAATATATAACGGGAACTATATACACATCTGTCAATTTTATTTGACCATTACATTCATTTCTAGAACATCATTGTCACCACATGACCCTATTTGGGCAGTCTGAGAAATTAGTACGTATCATAGACATTAAACATTGGCGCAACTGCGCGCTCCAGGAATGTTGGTCACTCAATATCTACCATGTCTATGTCTAGTGACCTGATGAATTATTGCGCAATAAGTTTGAATCTAGGCTAACCTTTGGTTACGTACAGATATACATAGCAGTTAGAGTAAAATATGAGCATGAGGTTACTCATTTTGGTCGTCGAGAGTGGCCGTTTGTATCATTCTTTCATATGGGACGTTTACTACAAAAGATCCTCGAATCGGTTTTTATCAACGCCTATCCAGAAAATCGTAACATGTCCTGGAAATCTGCGCATCGGTGTCTTGTATATGTATGTCGACGTATAGACGCACACACACACACACACACACACACACACACACACACACACACAAACCACACACACACACATATATATACATGTATTTATATATATATATATATATTTATTTAATTTTAACTGTTCCTATATATCTACATTTTGAATAATATCCTTTTATTGCTATATATCAAAGTGGTGGCAGATTCAATCGAATAGAGGTGTTTACATAATAGTATTTTTATTCCTATTTGAAAATTTAAATATACATATAAATTATTATTATATTCATGTAGAATATCTGAAGGGGATACCATATTAGAAATCATAGTTGTAGTCACGAGATTATAATAAATGTCCCCTCTTTCCTCTCACATACTTGATTATAAATGAGACAGAAAAAGATTATTGACAAATTTCAATGAGGGAAAAACATTTTATAGGCTAATATTTATAATCTAGATTATTTCAATGTATATACATTGCATTTAATGTTTATCCATGCTACTCTCCAATATCTGGCCGAAATTATAAGTCAGCTCTTCATCGGTAAAATCCCTACTATACCAATCAAAAGCGGATAATTTTCTAAAACGGAATATTTAAAGAATGGTCATAACGTCCCATCATGTCGGTTATAATTACCTCGTAGTAAAGATTTTCATTTAGAGTATGCATGAATACATGAAATATATAACTAGAAATGAACTCTGAATAGAGATTAGAAAATCCTTAACAGTAAATCAACAGTGAGAAATATTATTCAAGCAATTTGCTAGTATTATATATATATATATATCAATATTAAATTACTACATACAAAAATAAAACCTTATAAGATGATTTATATACGCTATAATGTACGCAATGAGAAACGTAAACAGAAAAATCGTAGCGTGCTGAAAGTAAAAGAAGCCGTTGTGAAGGTCTGATCTGGAAAGGCAATTTTTGATGAGGAACACAAGACTTTCTACGAAGGAAAATTGATGTATACGAAGATATAAAATATGCTATATGGAAAAATAATATTCGGGATATGAAAATATTTTATTTTAAAAACTAGTTAATCATTTTATCAGAAACTGTCAAAATAATCTAATCCAAATAGTAAATAATTTGATGAACTGAAACAGCAGAATATAAGAACAGTTTCCAAAAATCTCTTTGTTGTAGCATAAAAGAAGGGAAATGATATGTTATATACAACAAAAACAGAGTTAAATTAAAATGACCAGCCCATTATCATACTTGATGCTAGTATATCACCAAAAATCAAATTAACCGCAGTATTTGTCCGGAGACCTTATGAACGTACAATGTTTAATAAGAGAAATATATTAGTAGCAGCCGAAATTCGTCCAGCATCGATGGTGGGAATGCTACGTGCGTATTTCTACCTCTATGGGTTTGTTAGTTGCATGCACTAAATGTCAATCTCATGATAAGTCAATATTCGGTATCTACAGCACATGCTACAGTCAATGCTCAAAGAAGCATTTACCAGTTTCATCGCCGCTGCTGGATGATTTTCCTCTGATACTGTTATATTTGTGTGATTAAACATAGTGCCTCCATAAAAGATAATACCTCTGGACGAATACCGCAGTTAATTTGGAAATTTTGTGAAAAATTTGCATTAACTATGATACACATATGGCTATTTTAAAGTAATTATATTAAACATAAATAATTATGTAAGGAAAGGCATTTCCGGGATGCAGAAATTTGACAATATAAAAGTGAAAAGATTGATTTTGTTACCCATTATATCCCCAGCACTTCCACCGAACACCTAAAATTTAAGCGATAATGAAGTTGCTAAGTTGTAGTCATTTGGCATTTAAGTGGTAAATGCTATTCTGGAAAATCAAATCACACCTATGGTTATAAAAGAGAGAAAATAAATAAGTTTGATAAATCATTATAACAAAACAAAGAGATATTAAACAATACGAAGATGCACATCAATGACAGCAAACCGACCAGACATTATAGTTCATGATAAACAACAAAAGCTAATGATGCTAATTGATATTGTTATTAGATTGTCGAATTACAGACAAAGACTGAATTATTAAAAAAAAAAAGCAAAAACATTTGGAAAAAGCTGTGATCTTGTCAGATCACAGCGCCTCTCAATCGAGAGTGAGATTGAGAGAGGGGGGGGGGGGGAAGTGAGAGACAGTGAAAGAGTGACGGACAGAGAGGGTATGAGCTTAATCGCAAATTCATAACAATAAATATTTGAGATATAGACACAATAACGAACTATGACAATCACAAAACAATAAATGTAACTTGGCTTAAACTTCAACATCTATGAATTATAAAAGCGAACCACTTTTAGTACGGCACGTATTTTAACATAGTTCAAAGAACATACATTTTAACATGCTAAATGCTTAGATAAATGACACCAGTGTCTCCCGCTGATTGTCTCCAAGTTGAGAATGTTATTGGTAGTATTATATCACTAAAAAAAATATTTTGACATACTCACAATTTCGCATTTGTGGTTGGAGGGAACGGAGGAGTGAATAGACGACAAAATTCCACTGTTAAAAGTCGGTGAGCTGGCAGAGTTGTTAGTACGCCGGGAAAAATGCAGAGCGGCATTTCGTCTGTCTTTACGTTCAGAGTTCAAATTCACCCCCACCCCACCCCCCGAGATCGACTTTGCATTTCACCCTTTCGGGCTCGATGAAATAAGTGTCAGTTGAACATTGTAGATGATGAAATAAGTACCAGTTTTGTACTGTAGTCGATGTAATTTCTGGCCTAGTGCACAAACTTGGAACTCAATATTTAACTAATATTTTATCAACACGATAAGAATATAAAGCTATATCTAACCCGGCGCGATTTGAACCCACAATGTGAACATTGGTAAATAAAAGAAGCAATTTGTGCAATATTATTTATTATGCATATATTGAACCTAACTCTTATAGAAATTTAGAAAACAGATATTGACTCTAAGTAGTGGAAATTGTCTTCTGTTAAAGATAAAATGATGAGTAAGCACTGACATTCTTCTGTAACAACACTTGTACATCCCATTCTCACCCGCATTAGGTTTTGTTATTTATCATAATGATATTCAAGAGTGGCCTACTGTATCAAAACAAAGAAAATAATAATTAAGAAATTACGAAAATAAAGAAGAAAACTAATAGTTATCCATTAAGCTAAAATTTCTCCCAGAATATTTCTATTTCAAATAAAACACTAAAAACGATAAACTGAAATATATAGAAACTTGTTCTTATTCAAACATATCTCATATTATCCTTCTGATTTAATATATAGATATAATATATAGATATAAACGATATATTTAATATATAGATATAATATATAGATATAAACGAAATATATAGATATAATATATAGATATATATAGATATAAACGAAATATTAACATTTATTACTAATTTTATATATAGATATAAACGAAATATTAACATTTATTACTAATAACATATAAGTAATTTGAGTTTCCTTAGGGATCTATAAACATCAGGAATACAAAGAATGAGTAAAATAAACGGATTATCGTTGATTAAGTTATATTTGTCGAGTGTGACATACTGTTATTGCCGTTTAATCCTAAGTTAGTATTGGTTTAATAATTTAATAGACCAATGACGAAAAGGACTGAAGCAGTGACCAATCATCTATGTTTAAATAATATATCTATACCTACGTATTAAGTCCATAGTGTTTATGATGAAACGTAATTTGAGAGATAATTAGCTGCTATTTCTGTGTAGAAGTTTCCTTGCTTAGTAAACAGAGGGGATTCGATCGGGAATATAGTTTGAATTATTTGTAGACGCACAAAATACTGCCCAAGATATTCGCATATATTTGGAAAGCTGCTAAAATTCTGTAACCACAGGAAGTGTGGTTGTTTTCTCCTACACATTATCTTAATGTGTTGCATTCGTTCACGTTTCATGAGATAGATATGATGCCTAGTTTAGGTAGAAAGATAAACTACCAGTACGAATCATATCAAGTTATACATTCACGTAGATTAGGACGGGTGAATGGTAGATTCATCAAAGATAGTATAGAAAGAATAGTAGCATCGGTTCTATTTTTTCAGACCTTTCAAGTCAAACCCTGCTTTTCATTATTCCGAGGTCCGTATAGAATGAAGCAGTATATAATTGAATATATCATTGAATATATTGAATATATCATTCTCTTATATTGAATATATAATTCTCTTGGTATTGAATATATCATTCTCTTTCCCTTTTAATTGTACTATGGCATTCACAGATTTCCTCTTACCTCCTTCTAGAAAGAGAACTACCTTAAAGTTACTTATATATGTTGCCTACCCAAAATAATATGGAGTTTGATTATGAATTCTAAGCTATTTTAGGAATTCACATTCATCAATTTATCCTGTGGAGAAATGAGTCAATCGCAATATCGTCCGAAGAATTTTTGCTAACGAAAATCCAGCGTACAAATAAAAAATTGAAAATATCGTTTTTTCGCTCGGATTCATTAAATATAATTTAGCTTAATGCTTCTGTTATAGTTTATCGTCAAACATACTCAGCCTGATACTTCGTTAAGAGTGTAATATAAAAGTAAAAGTAGCCTAGATATGGAGTCATAATAATGCATACAACATGTGCATTGAATGCATATCAGAGGCTATACGTGTGAGTGCGCGCGCATGAGCCGTCTGTTGTATGTATAGTACTACATTATTTAAATTTTAGATGGTAGTTGGTGATTTTATAAAATTGTGGCTATTATACGAACTGTCGTTGAAAGGAATTAAAGTTTTTGTTCATTCTCCAATTATTAGTAGTCGAGCAAATTTATTTAGAAAGACCTTCTGGTGAAAACACACCTATATTTGTTATATCAGGAACTCTATTACTTAATATATAGAAGAATATAGGGTTTGGTAAGCATGTTGGATGCTAAATTCAGCAGGAGAGTGAATGCGCATGGCTCAATAGTTAGAGCGTCGGTCCTACAATCGTGAGGTTGTGAGTTCGATTCCCGGGCCGGGGTTCTGTATCGTATACTTGAGCAAGACACTTTATTTCACGCTATAAAAATGAGTTGCGATGTCACTGGTGCCAAATTGTAACGGCATTTGCATTTCCCTTGGACAATATCGGTGGCGTAGAGAGAGGAGACTGATATGTACATGGGTGACTGCTGGTCTTCCACAAATAAACTTGCCCAGACTTGTGCCTAGGAGGGGAGCTTGTTAGCTGTAAACCCATGGTCATTCATGACTGAAGGGGGATTTTAATCTGTCTTTATCCAGCAAGATGATTAACTACATGCCAGCACTATGTTGAACAAAACAGTTGGCCAATGAAGGGACATCGTATTTTACTTCAGCTTTCCATTTTCATATCTTCAGAGTAAGTGGTTGAACTGGCGTATTAGTTCATTACTTCAGAGATGTGGTTGGATTTAGAGAACACATCGAATTTGACTTCATTACTGAAGAGTATACATGATGAACTGGAACGTTTATTTTGAGTCTCATATATATTTAACGAAACATCATCATCATTATTATTACTTACATTTAGGGCGGCGAGCTGGCAGAATCGTTAGCGCGCCAGGAAAAATGCTTAGCGGCAATTTTCCAGACTTTACGTTCTGAGTTCAAATTCCGCCGGGGTTGACTTTGCCTTTCATCCTTCCGGGGTCGATAAAGTAAGTACCAGTTACGGACTGGGGTCGATTAAATCGACTACTCCCTTCCCCCAAAATTTAGGACCTTCGTGCCCAGTATCGAAAGGATTATTATTACTCACATTTAAAAAAAATTCTTTTAAGCTGTTATTTATAATTTTTCGTAGTTTGTGTAACTTTTTTGTTACATTTATTAATATTTTAGCAAAAACAAATATAAATATCGATAGTATGTGTAAATATACTATGTATTTTAAGTCATTATACATGCGATCTTATAACCGAGGGATTATTCTGTTAAGAAAACTCTAAAATATACAATGATTGTCTTCTATTTTCTATCATGAAGGCCGTCTAGTTTCATGGAGTAGCGTTGTTTTTTTTTTGTTTTCAAATATAGAACGTTGACATTTCGAATTCTGACTAACCTAAGCATTTATATGTTAAGAAGCTTCAAATATGCATTTTTTTTCATAAACGTAATAAAGCATGCATTTCTGACAGATATATTTTTGTATTATTTTATTTCACTTTACGCAAAACAGTATCAAATGCTAAGGCAAGCGTATTGAAGTAGCATGTTTTTTTTTCGGGCAACGACATTCAGTGTTGCAGCAATATTAGATGCAAAAGTGCAATTATTGTTATTATTATTATTATTATTATTGTTATTATTGTTATTATTATTATTATTACTATTATTATTGTTATTATTATTATTATTATTATTATTATTATTATTATTACACTAAGGTTTCTAAAGATGTTTTGTTGTTGAAGTTGCAGAATTTAATCTCATTGTTCAATACAAAGAAGATATGAAAGTGGTCAGATATTCCGGCTATTATCAAACACAATTCATTTTCCATTATGACGTCACTGGATAAAATAAGATCGGAAAGATAAGTAGAAAATTTGAGACAAATCGTTTATGCTGATAAAATTTATTAAGACAATAGTTTATGGTGTCTTGTTGTATAACAATGGAATAATCTACGAATAACAATAGCACCAGCAGTCGTAGTCACAGCACCAAAAACAGTGCCAAAAGCAGCACCAGCAACAACAACAACAACAACGACGACAACGACAACAACAACAACAACAACAACAACAACAACAACAAACAACAACAACAACAACAACAACGAATAGAAATAACAGGTCAAAAAAGATAACGAGGACGGCGACGACGACGACGACGACGAAGAAGAAGAAAAAGAAGAAGAAGAAGAAGAAGAAGAAGTAGTAGTAGAAGAAGAAGAAGAAGAAGAAGAAGAAGAAGAAGAAGAAGAAGAAGAAGAAGA
>JAOPUL010001697.1:12503090-12514423 GCA_027564515.1 Octopus rubescens | reverse complement strand
TACATGCATACATGCATGCATGCATGCATACATACATACATACATACATACATACATACATACATACATACATACATGCTGTTAATTTATTTGCATCTATATATCTACATACTTCATTACCTACTGTATTTCTCCATGCGGTGTACAGTGAGGTGTTTGGGTTTAGTTGGACAAACATTCCGACCACAGTCTGGTTCCCTACTGAGTAACGCGGCCCTTTTTGACCCGGGCGATGACCAATCTGGCATGTGTTTTCGCTTGTCATTAAATGATTGACGGTGACATAAGAATAGTATGTTTTTTCAATGTCAACTTTTTGACAGGACACCGCTTTTTAATGTTTGAAGTTGATATGTCTCTCATATCGTTCTCGCATCAGGCTTATACATCGAAATAAGCCTCTATTTTTCTGGATAGACAGGTTTCCGGACATAACTCTTCACAGTTGTTCTAAACTCAGTAACCAATCTGCTCCTTTTTGTGTTTGTCCGATTTGTTTTTGTTTTGCTTACTTCGCTCATGACACGTGTTATTTAGTGTACTTGTGAGCGTGTGTATGCATGAATTATGCTTTATAATTAAAATGCGTCCGTGAATGAAGAAAAAGCTGCATGTATACTTAGTTGATCAATTAGTTAATTGATGAAATTACGTACATACTGTCTTTCCATAGCTCCTGATGTTGGCTTCAGTTTTTTACGCTTGTCTTACTGTCATATCATATAAAAGAAAGAAGCTATACTATATATACCAATAACTTTTCGAAATTTCTAGTTACTTTGATTTAAAGGAACCTTTCCATAAGATGTATCGTGGAATATTGCTTTCATTACACCGTTTTTTATGGATCAAATTCGTTTTCTGAGGAAAGCATCCCACTGAACATCCATGTTGTTATTCAGCCCGCAGTTGACTCTGCTGTTAATCATGGATCTGTCTTTTTATTAATATTATTGTTGCTAATGCTGTTGTTGTTGTTTTCTGATGAAAAGTTGAGACTTGTTTACTGATTATGTTTAAAGAACCCCGCAGAAAACTCTTACAGTTCCAAACAATGATGATTTTTGTAGGTGTTCTATCTGTACACTCGTACCAATCGTTTTGAGCCATGTTGGTAGTTGAGCGTTGTTACTCCCAAAAGGCGGCAATTACTATTGGTATCACGTTCACTCTCTTCATTATCCACAACGTGCGCATTTCTCACTTCAATTCAGCATATTTCTTCGCCTTTTCTTCTTTCATTTCGATTCTGTTGTTACCCGGATATGCTATGTCGATTATCAGGCATGTTATTATTTATCTTATTATTATCAGGCATATTATTACTATCTTTATCATTATTATTATTATTATTATTATTATTATTGATTATCTTAGTGTAATCGCTTACTCACTTCGATACTCGAATTTTAAAATATTACCAAATAACAGTTATTTTGTTAGAGAACTTGCCAAGGAGGATTAAGTTAGCTTTCCACGGTTTCCTTCCAATACCCTGGAGGCAAACACAACTTGTTTGTTGTTACAAACTTCGTATTATTTGCTGTTATATTTTGACGACTTATCGCGTCAAATTGTCTAATATAACAGTGTGTAAAACAAGAAAATGAGAGTAGATTTGGCCACAGAATGAACACTTGTCACACAAGGAACGGAAGAATGAACAGGTAAATGAAAATATAATCGATAAACTTATTTCAATACTTTACTAATTACTTTTCACGATGGTGATAACAGCAGTAATAACAACGATACATAAACCATGTTAGATTATGTAAATATTACTCATCTTAAAGAAGCTAGTCTTCTTTCTATTGTGATACAACAAATGTGTTAGGCTTCCGAAAACTCCTAGAAAGCTACATTGACCTGGGAGAGTTGTATAATGACATGCAGTGTCTTCTTCCCATAGCATGTAACCCAGAAGAACGCAAAGAGGAAAACATCAATGTTTTCAAAACTATGGCAGTAATTTCCAATTACCACTGTAACAGCAGTCTGAAGAATATCTAAAGGAAATATTGGAAGATATTCTCTCGATTAAACATGTTAAATTTTATGAAACACTCCCTTTGGTACGAACAAGAAATAAAGTCACTGTAAACACACACCTCTTCAAACACTTCCGCCCTAGAATATGGGTAGAGAAGTGACGATCAAGGACAATACAAATATTATTAATTCCTGCTCGATCATCAAGTTTATATCGCGGGTGGTACACACAGGGTTGTCAAGGGGCGGAGCATCCGGATTAAACAAAAAAGATTTAAATGTCGTAATAAACCGTGAAAGCCAAGAAACTATAGCAGATTGCTGTCCTGTTGAGAGTGCTCAGACAAAAAAGCTATGAATATTGTATTGCAAAATACCTAGTTGTTGATCATGACAGCAATAGTTACCTCTGAACTGAAAATCTAAAGAATTGGAACCTCTCGAATGGAAAGTAGAAAGCGGTGAATATAAGAAAATATTCAAGAAGAAAATATTCTATTTTCACCAGCAACATCGTTCACTGACGAGTTGGAAGCTGAAAAAGTCTTCCAAGCTAAAACAGGGATTCCGAAGTTAAAATATAGAAAACTATTGAGGCATAAGAAGAATATGTAAGCAGAAGAGGTAAAGACATGTTTGATCTACAGGCCAATGTCCAAGACTAAATCGGAGACTGAATTTAATATCAACTAATCTACAGAGGACAAGCTGTTAAGATTCTATAAAATAAGCTTTCAGTCGCTACCACACTAGTGTTAATACAGGTTTCTATACGAAACTATACTTATATTTATTTGAATCTTTTTAAACCACTGTGAATACGTAACACGATGATACATATTACATTGAAGAAATGTGAAACACGTCGGTAAATGGCAACTATTTTTTCTGGAAAACATGGTAACTATTATGTCTTGGTTTTATTTTTAAAATCAGCACCAGTTGAGAAACGCCTCACCACCAAACTTGGTCGTTTTATTGTAATTTAGATGTTATTATCTTGGTGGTCATGTAGGGTAGTGAGCTGGCAAAATCGTTATCACGCTAGGAATATTACCGGCTTTTCGTGTGTATTTACGCTCAAATTCCGTAGAGGTCGAGTTTCCCTTTTAGCTCTTGGGGATCGATAAATTATATACCAGTTGAGCACTATTACATCCACAGGAGTGGATGTAATAGAGTGCACCTCTCCCTTAACATTCCAGCCCATGTTCCTGTAGTTGAAAGAATTATCTTGGTAGTCATATATGTAGCTATGTCATTGCTAAGATTGTTTTTAAATATATATAAATATGCATTGTTGGCTGATTAGGTTTCGTAAAATGCATATCAAGCTTCCTGTACATTATTGAACGTTTTGTATACTATTACTGCTACGAAAGTAAAATTTGTATAACTGTACTCTACCAGATTGTGGACGATTCAAAGCGCAAAATATAAAAGGACGTATAACTTTATTTGTATTTTTATCTACATTCTAGCATTTAGGCGGTTACACTACTAATAGATGAAACCGCCTCTCATTTAGGCATGCGTATCGTCCTATAAACTATGTTTTACAGTTTTATAAAGCGACCTTGCGAACCTTTTATATTATACCAATAAATACAGCAACGTCAATTTACACAACTTATATACCTATCGTTGCATATTACGGTGCGTTTGTGAGTGTGAACGGGAACAATTTTGACTAGTTTACCGAACTTTCGGGATATATATGCAGCACAATTAACAGCCTAAATCATTGCAGATTAAACTTAAATAATAACCCGTTATGGCTGAGGGTTACAAATCACAGCCGTTTACAGTTTTCAGTCATCCTTTATAATTTAGGCTTGCCGTTTCTCTGGCGGTTCCAAAATTGAATGTTGTTTAAGCCTTCACATATTTAGGTGGTTGGGTGAGCAGTTCGGAAGCAGACATCAAGATCAGGAAGGCACAAGCAAGGACAGCCTGTCACAAACTAAAGAAGGTATGGAACTCTAAATTACCACGGCGAATCAAAATCAAGTTATTCATCGCAACTGTCTAATCAGTGCTATTATATGGCAGTGAAACATGGACACTGACAATTAAATTATCAAGCGGATTAGATGGATGCTACAGAAGGATGCTACAAATGTTCCTAAATGTGAAATGACAGCAACACATGACAAACGAATGCCTTTATAGTAACCTGCTGAAAGTTAGCGAGAAGACCTGGCAATCACGGCCTCAGTATCCTGATCACTGCGTGCGCCACCCTGAACTATTAGCTTCGAAATTAGTCTTTTGGAAAGCACTTTATGGTGATGTAGGAAGAGGAAAACGTCGTAATCGTCACAACTGCAGACACTGGCCTGGAATGTATCCAGGACCTTGAAAGGCAGTGATGTTGGGCCGAGAGTTGTGGCGAGTGGAATTTGTTGCTGCGGCCCAGCCATAATAATTAATAATAATACTACCGCTGCTTCAAATCCAGTAGAGTCTCTACAATCAAATGGTTATGTTAGGAGATGACTACTTGCATGACTAAATATCTAAAGCAATAAATGTTCTTCTGCTAGTCACACACCTATATTCATGTTCACTTTTACCATAGCACGATTACCACTTCATTTCTATGAAAGCAAATGTATGAACTAACCGTGTGACATTCAATATGACCTTACATGAATATTCAAATATTTCAATATTATCATTGTTGTAATTTCAAAACATTATGCATTGTGAAATAATATAATTTTGTACTGACAATAATTTTTACGTAAATATATGACCTTCTGTTTTATTTTTAACATTGCTTCAACAATCATTTTTTCTGTAAGAAATGAACTATTTTTAATATCATTTTGTATCACTATTTTATGTTAGTTACCGACCACTTAGAGGGAGCACGTCTATACACTATCTTTAGTAGCATTTAGAAACAAACTGTTATTTATATTTACTTCTTCATCTTTTGCTTTTTCTGCGCAACCACTCGACGTTTATTTACTACAAGTATAAAGCTAAAGACCTCGTTCGGACATGGATGATTATGGGTTTGCATCTAGAATGCTCCCGTTCATGTTACCGATGTTGTCCTAGGGAAAGACAAAGGTTGATATAGCTTGGCACCAGTGACGTCGCAATTAATTTCTGAAACAACGTGGAATAAGTGACTTGCTGAAGAATACAACACAGAGCCCGGTCCAGAAATCGAAATCACAACTTCCTATTTATAATCTCGACGCACGAACCACTGAGCCATGCATTTGGTATTCACGGACTTCTTTCTGCGATTTAAATTTACACCGAATATTTCTTGTTTACACCAAACATATTTCTCTCTCTATCTTGCCTTCGGTTTTTCGGGTAATACACGAGTTACATATTCAAATATTCCCCTCTTTGTCATCAATCTCTTATTACTTTACTTCTAATTCGTTTGATGTAATCATCTCCATTACCGCTGTTGTTTAGATACGTTCATATCATTCGATGACTAGTAAGTTTGAAACTAATTGACGGCAATATTCAGTTTCTCTTTTTTTTTTCAATTAACAATATTATAAGCAAGGTTTTCTGTATTTGAAAATAGATAATGAAATGCTAGCACTACTCCAATTTAGAAATAATTTTAGTCATGTCAATTATTGTTTGGAACGATTAGAAATCTCGAAGCACATGAAGCTGTAAATAGCCTGCAAATATTGGGTTGAAAAACTACCCTGCATAGGGAATGCCGACGGCCATTTGTGGGAGTCGGACCCATCTCCCCTTTAGACAATTTTTCTTTAAGTAATATTCCATTCTATACTGGACACGAAGGCCTGGAATTTTTTGGGGAGGGGAGTAGTCGATTTCATCGACCCAGTTCGTAACTGGTACTCAATTTATCGACCCTGGAAGGATGAAAGGGAAAGTCGACCCCGGCGGCATTTGAACTGAGAACGTAAAGTCGGAAGAATTGCCACTAAGTATTTCTCCCGGTGTGCTAACGATTCAGCCAGCTCGCCGCCTTTTCCCTTTAAGTAATATTATCTGGTCTCAAACACTCATATATATTTTTAATGAGTCAAACATTTACTTTGCTTCCAAACATTTTCAATAATATATTTCCTTGGTCTTTTGAAATATATTCCGAGAATCTTCCCTTTAAGAATCATAGAGAAAATTGGTGCCTAATTACAATAATATTCTCCAGTCTATCGATGATTATCTGATATGATATTCAACGCGTATAATTTCGAATTTCATAATATGATTCTGCTTAAAAGTTTTGTGTCTTTCTGACAATTATGCAGATTTTAAATTGGAATAACATTTTTATCTCGAGTTTGCTGAACCATAAGGAATTTTCTCATTCTTTTAAACGACAGATCTATGTCCTACCATATTTGGTATTCGTATTTAAAGAAGATAGAGATAATGCGCAGCTATGGCTGTGTGGTAAGTAACTTACTTCCCAACCACATCGTTCCGCGTTCAGTCTCACTGCGGAGCAGCTTGGGCAAGTGTCTTCTACTATAGCCTCGGGCCGACCTAATCTTTTTGAATGGTTTTGGTTGACGGAAACTGAATAAAGCCCATTATATTTATATATATATATATATGTGTGTGTGTGTGTGTGTGTCCTTGTTTTTGTTCCCCACTACTGCTTTACAACTGCTGTTGGTTAGCATATGTCCCCGTAAATTAGAGGTTCAGCAAAAGAGATCGATAGATTAAGTACCACGCTTTGAAACAATAAGTAGTGGGGTTGATTCATTCGATTAAAAATACTTGGCGATGCCCCAGCATGGCCGCAGTCTAATGACTGAATCAAGTAAAGAAAATATATGCAACGATATTTATATTGCTGTCACGTGATAGTTAACGTAGTGTCAGAGAGGATGACCAGACACGACACGAAATATAACTAAATACCCAAGCACAAATAATTGACCTTGACCTATATAAGTAGTGTATGCTCACTCTTAGAAATCGATAATTTATTTTAGTGAATTCAAAACCATTATTATTGCTGGTTAAAATAGACATAAGATAACTCCATATAATGCAATGTGTATTAGTACAAGTTCCAAATTAATTCGGTGCGTTCTAAAGGTGCAGTTCACCCTAAATGTACCAGATATATTTTCATATTCTATAGTCTCGTTTATTTCTAGTATTCCTATTGTATAAACATAATTAAATTCGATTTCATTCTCAATGTTAAATAGAAATGTATTGAATAACATTTTATTGAACTGAATTTTATAGTTTCTTCATTATATTCACTCATTCATTGGAGTCACTGAATTAAATTTAGTTCTTTGAGACACTAAAACGACACGTTTCCTAAGGTGTTGGAAAGTGTTCTCATCCAAAATACATTTTCACAAGAATCAAAATGATAACGGAAAGTTAAATCGCACATTAAATAAAGACATTAATGATATTTTAAATACCAGAATAAAATCCTCAAAATTAAGCCTTGTAAAAGTGTTCTAAAAATCTACACTTTAATGTTTAAGTAAAATAAAGACAAACAATAACGTTTGCAATGTGGCATAATTACCAGCAATTTTCTAGACAGCTGAAAGAACCAACTATTGAAATCACATTACTCCAGTGCTAAACTTATCTGCAAGTTTTATTACAATTTAAGAAACTAATTAAAGTTTCTGTCCCAATTCCTTTTTATTCGGCACGTAATTAACGAGTAAATACACAATTAATATTACGTTAAACATCGTATATAAATTAAGATTAAATATGTCTTATTTTAGATTTAGTGTGAAATTATTTTGATTGAATACTTACACCGCATAGCCGTTGGGGCGAGCGTAAATTGATGGCAAAATGTAACGCGTACATGTTTTTGACTAGTTGTTCTATATGACTTGATTTTGACTAGAAATATTTATGAACGTAAGGGAAATTAAATAAATTACTGCAACAAAGTTACTCTTGGTATATTCCAATGTTTAGAGTTAAACCTCGGGAAATTATTATTATTATTATTATTAGGCGGCGATATGGCAGATTCGTTACCGTGTCGAGAGAAATGTTTAGCGGCAATTTTCCCGACTTTACGTTCTGAGTTGAAGTGCCGCCGGTGTCGACTTTGTCTTTCAACCTTCCGGGGTCGATAAAGTGAGTACCAGTTACGGACTGGGGTCGATTAAATCGACTACCCCCCTACCCCCAACATTTCGGGCCTTCGTGCCCAGTATCGAAAAGATTATTATTATTATTGGCGAGCTGGCAGAATCGTTACTGCGCCGGGAGAAATGCTTAGCGGCATTTCTTCCGACTTTACGTTCTGAGTTCAAATGCCGCCGGGGTCAACTTTGCCTTTCATCCTTCCGGGGTCGAGAAAATGAGTACCAGTTACGAACTAGGGTCGATAAAATCGACTACTCCCCTCCTCCCCAAATTTCATTTCAGGCCTTCGTGCCTCGTATAGAAAGGATTATTATTATTATTAAGGAGGCGAGCTGGCAGAATCGTTAGTATGCAGGGAAAAATGCTTAGCGGCATTTCTTCCGACTTTACGTTCTGAGTACAAATGCCGCCGGGGTCGACTTTGCCTTTCATCCTTTCGAAATCGATAAAGTGAGTACCAGTTACGAAGTGGGGTCGATGAAATCGACTGCTCCCCTCCCCTAAAATTTCAGACCTTTGTGCCCAGTATAGAAAGGATTATTATTATGATTTTTGTTCAGTAGTCTTATTTATGTTACGTGTTGTCACTGCACTACCGAGCGCAGCTCTGTGCACCATGAGTATGTGCTGTGGTTTGTTTTGGTGTTAGGTGACAGTAGTGCTATTTTCTGTATGTTATATATATTCGTAAGTCCTGGTGTTTTGATTATGTATTTGTCTGTATGTTTTTAATCATACCTAATGCACCTATTATTATAGGGATTTTTTCGGTTTTTAGGCTCCACATTCAGGTTATCTCTATTTCTAGATCTTTGTGTTTTGAGAGTGTCTCCGTTTCTTTTAGAGACACATTGTCATCTGTTGGGATTGATACTTCAATGAGAAGGCATTTTTTGTCTTGATGATCTCTGACAACTATATCTTGACATTTAGCCTTGATCTCTCTCTCTCTCTGTTTCTCTCTTTCTCTGTATTGGCATATCCCTGAGTATGGTTGCTTTGTCATTTTATGTGACCTTTTCTGGGGTATGCCTATACCATCTTTTTTCTGTTGTCATTCCATAGTCTTGGCATAGCTTCCAGTGTATATAGGTCACAACTTTGTCGTGTCTGTGGAAATATTCTTTCTTAGCCAGGACTGGGCAGCCAGAGATGATATGATTTATTGTTTCTTCCTTATCATCACATATTCTGCAATTATTTATAATACTTTTCTTCATTATATGCTTCTGGTAGTTTCTGGTGGTGGTGGGGGGTTTAATCTTGGGCTGCAATTATAAATCCTTCAGTCTCTGCTTTGAGTCCTGAGCTTCTCAACCATTGTCAGGATTTTACTTTTATAGTGTGGCCAGTCTTACCCAGAAATGGGCTGAGAGGAAGCTGTCCTGAAAGGGCGGGCAGAGGTGGTGAATGCCTACATCACCTCCGTTATTTATCGCGTGACTCTCGTGCCTTGCTCCGGTTACTGCTTGACCAAGTTGGAGCGTCTCTTATTTTAATTTTTGTGGAAGTGACGCGGTCTAACGGAAAGGCGGTCAGTCTGCTGCCAGCACCCTTTGAGAGGCGGATTAGGCATGTCGTGGCTTCTAATGCATAGACACGCGCTCAGGTTGGGCCACCTGCAACGATTACTGGACGGTGAACGTGTGTGGGCTCCGTTTGTGAGGCACATCTTTCTGCAACTCGTCTCCTTGACGGAGCTGCAGTCCTGGGTGAAGAAAAGACTGTGACTGGGCGCCTGGCACCTAATGTATTGTCAGGCGCTCAGTTCTCTACCAGTCAGGCAATGGAATCGGTGGAAGTTCCGCTTTAGCAATTTATAGAGGATTAGTGGCGGGAAAGTGCGACGATGTTCTCAAGGAGACTCTGGGCGCCAATGAAAACAAATTGACTAGTCTGTTCCGGAGGACTTTCCGATTGGGAACTACTATGGATAATTTCCAGATGTCTTTGGCTTGGCAGTGCTTCCGGGGGGGGGGGGCGCTACCGGTTCGCGATAAACTCTACAGGCACGGATGTGCTGTCAGACGGGCTTGTCCGAGATGCGCTCTGAGTGACGATACCGTTCTGTACGCTCTTGTTCAATGTTCGGGCATTGCCGACTTGTGGAGTTATGTCAAACAGCTGCTGTCACGTGTAGGACTTATTGGCCTAGTCCATTGTGATGATTGCCCCACCGCCCTCCTTTAATCAGGCAGGTAAGGCAGTTTTTCCTTGTCTGGTGGCTGTGGTAATAGTGGTGGTATGGTGCTCGAGGTTGAAACGCATGCGGACGGATCCATTCCTCTTTGGTAGAGGCCTCATCGACTTTTTCAAGTTTCACTTGAAAGGGAAAGTGAAGGTGAAGAGGGAGGTGCAGTCTTCGAGTTCAATTTATTGAAAGGTGGGTGAAAGTTGCGAATATGGCAAGATTGGATGATACCACTCTACGTGTATACCTGTGAGTTGGAGAGAAAGAATTGGAGAGGGCACTTGCCCCTGGTGTTCAGGGAGATCTTGGACGGTGGGGTTAGAGGTCCTCCTGTATCAGCAGGACAACATCGCTGTCATCCTTTTTTTATATTGTATACCATATATACTTCTTTTCATCGTTTGTTGTATACCGTGCATACTCCTCCTCCATTTTGCTCTCAAATCTTTTTTCATTATATGTAAACCTCCACGCTTTAAGTCTATCTTTGTATTGTCCCCCTCATCCTTTGCCCTGGTGGCAAATAAAATAAATCTATTATTATTATTATTATTATTATTATTATTATTATTATTATTATTATTATTATTATTATTATGTCAACATTTGTACAAATAGTCAGTAATGTGATATTTTTTTCCAGATTACATTCTTTCACGAATCCATGCTTTTGGACAAAAGCTACGTGGTTTTTTAAAAATAATTTGTTATTGAAAATAATAATGGGTTTTCTGCGTTTTATCGTAGTTCACGTAGGTCTAGTGATTACTTATTTATGTCTTCTTTTATTTGCTTAAAATTCTCTCTTGTTTAGAGCTACGATTACCGTCCTCTGTAAAAATGGGTGGTGAATTTACTTGGCAGGGCCTCCGCTATTCTAAGCAGCCGAGATTTCGTTGTCATAACGGCCTCACTAAACAATAGGCCAAATATAATGGATTAAACATGATAGCTGTACATTTCAATACAATTACTTTGTAAAAAAAACCATTTAAATATATACATATAAAACAATATTTTTATCTCGCATCATAGT
>JAOPUL010001697.1:12302303-12312332 GCA_027564515.1 Octopus rubescens | reverse complement strand
TGTGTGTGTGTGTGTGTGTGTGTGTGTGTGTGTGTGTGTGTGTTTGTGTGTCTGAAAAGAGACACACACAAAGTGATGTGAGTGTATCCGTGTGTATATATTATATTTATACATGAATACCTATGTAGATATGTATGCGCTCATGTATGTATTTATTATAAGCACCTTTGAACGATCAATAGTTCTGAAGTTGTAAACCACTAAATATTAACATATGAATGAATCATAAAAGTTCTATAGGCGTTCAGCCAATCGTTGTAGATGTTTAAGTCCATTGAATATAGTCAGTGCACACGAGCTTTGTGTGTATCATTCAGAATTGCAAGTTTGATGCAGTTGATGTTCAACAACAATCTTTGTAGTACAGTCTCAAAAGAACAAACGTAAACTATGAGAAGATAGAGACGGAGGAATGAGAAAGAGATTTGCACTGTTTGCGTGCTGAATCACTATAAATTTACTGAAAGCAGAAGTCTAGTTGGGGAAGGGGAATTTTGTGAAGCTGTAATGAAGTTAGCTAGTGCGAATGGGGCATTAAAATCATTGAAATAGCGACAGAAGATAGAGAAGAGGAAGAGAAGACATGCTAATTATATGACGATGTCTTTTCGTGATTGGATGTTTGCCAAACAGGCGAACGGGTTACTATTTCTATTCGTTCACAGATGCTAGCATATTTTAACATAAGTTAGCACTATATTGTCTCAAAGATGTAAGCAGCACCATAAATGAGTCTCACGAGATCTTAGAAGATCTCAAGTGTGAGATATTGTCTTGCTCAAGAAGGTATCCTTTTGCTTTTAATGCAATAGGCGACAACTTGGGTGACGGTATATCTATCTATCTATCTTCTATCTATCTATCTATTTATCTATCTATCTATATATCTATCTATTTATCTATATATATACACCTATATATTGTAAGTTTAGACATTTCCACTAATCTAAGCAATGCTATTGCTATTTCAATTTTGTTTAAACACGCTTACGTTCCTGTCTTACATTTCTGTATATCCTGATATTTTATGTAGTGTCACATGTGAAATAGTGAAAATCTAGTTTCGGAGTATCGAAGGGGGAGGATAAGGGGTTGTGGAGAAAGAGGGTGGCGGTTTAGTTTTTAAATAGGCACTATTGTATTTGGGAGTAAGTCCATTGTAAGTGTGAGGAGATATGTGATGATGAAGTACTGTGAGAAATAGGTGTTAACCTATGACCCCACTGGTTATATGTACGTAAGTGCTGTGGTTACTCCTGCCGTTTAACCACAGAACGCGTTTATTCGCGGTCAATGCGATCGTTTTATTTTGAAAGATATTAATGTCATTGGGATTCTGTATGTACACTTATCATACACGTAGAGTTTGAAGAAAATCGGTGGAAAATTGTAGGAGTAAGAGGGGGAAAAGTGGTAAAAATACCTGTTATACGCAGGTTTCTCCTCTTACACGGTTGAATTTTGAAACCATTTTGTACTTAAAACCTGCCCGTAAACATGTGTAATGCGTGTTAAGTTTGAAAAAATTCGATTCAGCAGTTTTGGTGCTAGAAGCTAATACACACACACACACACACACACACACACACACACATTCTTTGATTTAATATATTAGATATGTTTCTGTTCAGAGGATAGAGGTTTCAGCTGACGGTTTGTGGTGGTCGCCGTGGCCCGCCTCCTCCACGGAAGTGACATTCTGTAGACTAATATCGAAAGAACGCCTGGTTTAATAAATATTAGCAATAGCGCGGACAAAAAACCTTAAATGCGGTCAATAAGTTGAGACATTGCTACTAATCAATGGCTACTGCAATTTAGTTTAAACACGCTTACTTTCCTGTCTATCTGTATACCTTGATTGTTTATGTAGAGTCACATGTGAGATAGCGAAATTCTAGTTTCGGGTGGGGGGAGGGGGAAAATGAAGGGATGTGGAGAAAGAGGGTGGCCTTTTGGTTTGTAACGTGGCACTATTGTATTTGGTGGTAAGCCCATTGTAAGTGTGAAAGATATGTGATTATGAAGTACCTTGGGAAATAGGTGTTAACCTCTAACCTCAGTAAGATAATTTATTGTATGAGAAAGTTAATGTTATAAGTTTGCTGCAAATTCACATGTCATAAATGTGAAGTTGAAGAAAGTCGGCGGAGGTCTGACGGAGTAATAAGGGAGAAGTGGTCAAAGAGCATGCTGTTTGGCGTTGCACGTAGGTATGTGTTGAACATTCTCGAAAGTATAATCGGTCAGTTTAAACATGGCCACTTTTCTTAAAGCCTAATGATGACGAAAATAACCGCCACTGTAAGTCCATTAGTTGGCATGACCTCCTTTCACTGTCTAATTTTGTTTCGGTTTTATGAAGGAGTATTTATTATGTTTAAATGTATTTTGTTGTAACTATGTCCAATAGGAGTAGATGCAGTGAAATACCTGGGTAAGCGTAGCTTAAATAATTGGGAGAAGAGTAATGCGCCTAAGAGTTGTGGTTACTCCTGCCGTTTACTGCCAGAACGCGAAGTCAATGCGATGGATTATTATACATGTCTGTGAAGTTTGAAGAAAATCGATGGAAAATTGCAGGAGTAAGAGCGGAAAAGGGGTAAAAGTACCTTCTTACGCGGTTTCCCCTTTTGCGCCGTTGAACTTTGAAACCATTTTGTACTTAAAACCTGCCCGTAAACATGAGTAATGTGTGTGTGAAGTTTGAAAAATACCGGTTTAGCGGTTTTGGCGCCAGAAAGTAACAGACAGGCAGACTCACCCATACCCACACGCATTCCTTGTTTTAATATATTGGATAGGCCCCTCATAGTGGGTGTCGAAAAAATTCGGATTAGCGGTTTTGGCGCTAGAGGGTAAAATACACACACATACATACATACACACACATTCTTTGTTTTAATGTCTTACATTACTGAGAGTAATAAAAAAATTTTAAAAATGAATTAAAATGTCACGAGGCGGATTTCATGAAACTGAATAGTAAAAGAGTTGGACTTTTATGTAGAAGTTGCAAAACTGATGAATTAATAAAAATGGAAACCGCACTCAGAAGAGAGAGAGAGAGAGAGAGAGAGAGCAAGGGAGAGAGAGGGAGGGGATGGGAGGGAGAGACAGAAACATACATGGAATTAAAGAGAAGAGCGGTTATAAATGTTGAGATAGAAAAAGGAAAAAGGAAGGTAAAAATATAAATAAACAGAGGGAGAGAAGAGAGAGACAACTGTCAAAAGCCAAAGGTCTTGTTTCTTTACAGTCAGTTACGCGGGACCTTTAGACAAAATGTGATAGTGCATGACCAGTGGTGGCACATACATTATGTATGTGTAAAATTAGGTGAAATTTGGTTCAGAACTATAAAAATGCATATATATTACACACACAGAAACACACATGAACATACCTTGTTTTATATATTATAGATATGTGTGTGCGTGTGTGTGTGTGTGTGTGTGTATGGGGAGGACTGAGCCAAACCATCTTCTGGCAGCCTCTGCAACCTTGCTGATTTCGAAACGTACTGACCTTGTCTTTCCTTTGGAGTCAATCAGCACTGTCGAGAGTAGAAAAGTGTAAAATAGGCGAGACATCTTTCCCATAGCATATGCCAAGGCAAACAGCATAATCAAACAAGGAGGATACTGCAATATGAGCAAGTACAGTGTACAAACCTTACGCATAGCGACAATTATAGCAACATCACTACAGTGAAGAGGACATTCTACCGTGCTTTCAGAAAGAGCGATCAGAGAAAACGCCACGGTTCACCTCTGTCGGTGGGAGCAGCTACTTAGCCGCACTGCTCGGCTACGACCCGTGTTATGCTTGGCAGCCCCCGTTCAATGAGGTGCTGATCCGCCACGTCTGCCTGCTTCTATAGGTGTATGGAGATAGATCAAAAACCGAAAGTAGAAGTAAAACCAAGCACCTGTCAACAAGAAAAACAAGTCAACCCGACTGAAGCTGGGAACACGGAATGCGAGGACAATGTTTACTGGACTTGACAACATAGACCTGAACAGGACCGAAAACCTTAGGATGACTGCCATCATAGACAGGAAGCTCAAGCGACCTAACGTTGACTTCGCTGGCATTCAGGAAGCAAGGCTTGCTGAGGCTGGCTCAGTGAAAGACGAAAACTTCACGTTTTTTTCAGGTAGGGATTGGGACCTGAGGATCAGCGACTGTATAAAGTGGGGTTTTCTGTCAACAACAAGATCCTCAGCAAGATCAGTGCATCACAAGGAGTATACGTGCATATCATCACAAAACTATCAACCAAATAAGGTACCTTCCATCTCATCAGCGCTTATGCTCTAACAATGGTAGCTGAGAGTGTAAACGAGGAAAAGTTCTACAAAGACCTGCATAAAGTGAGCTTGCAAATACTTGACAAAAATGAAGTTTTCCTCCTCGGCGGCTTTAATGCAAGATTTGGGTCAGAGCAGCAAACATGGCCAACTTGTCTAGACCACTTAGGAATCGGGAAGATCAACGAAAATGGCCAGAGATTGTCGAAATTCTGCTCCAATAACCGCCTCTGCATCACAGAGACCTCCTACTGTCACAAAATTCATGATGCCAGCCTAGATCTCGTCACTGACATCAAATCGACGCTGTCATTGGTAAAAGTCATCTAAACAGTGTGAAATCAACAAGGTCATTCGACAGTGCGGACTGCAATACTGACCATTTACTGATCAACGCCAAGACGAAAATAACACCAGAAAACATCCACATATCAAAAGAGCCAAAGAAAAATATCAACTTAGGAGACATCAGCAACAATGATCGGAAAGCACTTTTTCATAAGGAAATTGAAGATCAGCTCCTGAAAATAGACCAAACCTACCCAGAGATGTAGACCTATACTAGAACAGCCATTTATTATTCAGCCTCGCAAGTGTTTGGTGCAACCAAGGTATCTCGGACAGAATGGATTGAGGCCAATGCATCAACACTGATGCCAGTTATCGAGAAAAACACGGGCTGCTCTACTTGTATATAACAAGACCACATCGGATTGCACCTTGAACATGCTACGAGCTGCAAAATACATACTTCAAAAGGAGGAACGAATATGTGCCAACACCTAATGGGAAACGTTTGGTGCAGAGATTCAAAGGGCTTCTGATTCTGGTGACATAAGAAGGATGAATGAGAAGATCTGAATTGCTCTTGGATCAGATATCAACAAAGTAGCACCGCTAAAACCCCTATCCGTGTGTGTTTGGTGGTGGGTGATCACAGAGAAACACCAGCCGATGTAGAGATGGGTTGAACATTATTCGTGCCTCTACTCACAAGACTGATCAGTTGATGAAAGCTTACAAGAAGTAATTCCTCATCTTGCAGAGATGATGGAACTTGACAAAGAATCCACACAGGCGTGATGAGCTCGCAAGTGAAGATTCTTCTGGCAATGACAATATACCAGCAGCAATACTGAAAGAGAACAAGGACACCATCCTCCCTCATATTTACAGGCTCCTGGTTCTCTGTTGGAAGCGTAGACAAGTCCCACATGACATAGGAGATGCCAACATAGTGAACCTGTATAAGAACAAGGGAGACAAGGGAGATTGCAACAATTACAGATGCATTCCATTGCTGTGTATTACAGGGAAAACATTTGCCCGAATACTGTTGAAGCGCCTGCAGAAGTTAGCAAAGAGAGTATTTCCAGCAGGTCAGTGCAACTTCAGATTAGGACGCTTAACAATGGACATGATATATTCCCTTCGACAGCTCCAAGAAAAGTGGGCAGGGCACGTCTCCTGGATGGAGGATCATGGCTTGCTGAAGATCGTCTTCTAAGGTGTACTCTCCACTGGGCGCCGCGAGAGAGGCGCTCAAAGAAGACATTTAAAGACTCTCTAAAGCAATCTCTGTCAGCCTGCCACATAGACAATTGCCAGTGGTCAGTACTTGCTGCTGACAGACAGGCCTGGTGAGACACCGTACATCAGTCGGTGTTCTCCTTTGAGAACAATCGCAGAGCCAACTTTGAGGAGAAACGAAGGAGGAGGAGGAAGAACCGCGCCGCCACCGCACCAACCCTTCATTGACTTCCCCCTACAGCTGCTGTAGCCGAGTTGGTGTGTCAAGCATCGGATTGACCAGCCACCAGCGAGCCTGCGCCAGAAGTGGACAACACCCTTAATCTTCGTTCGAAAAGTCAAGCCAGGAAGTTATAAATTACCCAGCTACTAGGCATAAAGACATTGAAATGTAATAAGAAAACTAGTAGTATATGTGCAGTGCATGCATTTAACCAAGCTTTAGACAGAGATTGATGGCTAAGACCTCGCCATATCAGATCATTAAGGAAAAGAATTTTCCACTTGCAACAGTTGAGGGTTGAGCATAAGATCAAAGGTAAGAGTAGTGCTCAATCTAGCAGACTAGAGTGAAGCTCTGAGAGTAATGAGTGTTTAGTTTTATGCTGGAAGTATATTGCGTATTATTTTCTGTATGCAATAATATATTTGTTTGCTGTTGTGCATTAAATATGTATTTAATTAGTGCAGTCAAAAATTAGGATACGTGTATACATAATTAGAAATATTCACAAATCGGTGGAATAATTATTTCCATGTATTTATCTGGGTGAGCAACCATTGATTGTCCATTTATTTTGTTTACATATATATTGCTTTCACTGCATTTGAACATATTGAATTGCTTCTGAAGATATTTTCTATCACAAAACCACGTGCCGTCAATATAATTATTAATATGTATGTATAATACACATTAATTTCTCCATTATGTTTCGTTTTTTTTAATGCACACTTATGAAGATACACACACAGATTCCTATAGAATCACTTGCATGTATATATGAGTGTATTCTTGAATATACATCTACTGGTGGAGATAATTATTTAATTGTTCTTCGTCTGACTATATATTTTTTTATTGTCTCTTTTTCTTTATGAACGGTAACCTGAAATAATTACATCTTTAAGATATATACATTGCCAGTCGTTCTTATTTAATTATGGTATACACTATATCATTTGTAACAGCTCACTGACTAATCACTATTTACTGTACTTTAGTTGTATGTATGTTAATTTAATGTGTTCGATGTTTTTCTTCTGTACCTAATTCTTTGCTTATATGACCTCTAGTTGTTTGTGATAACGGTTTTTCTTGTATTTTAATCTATTTCTTTACTGTCTCCGCTAAGACATATCTGTTTACTGATCAAATATAATTTGGATGTTCTTCGTTGCTTGAAATCGCATTCACCTCCTCAAGTCGGTGGGTTAGTTTATTTAAAACTTATTCTCCGATATTCTACTATTTGTAATAAGATATTTAACATCTAACAATCTATGTCAAGGACATTCTTTTAAACGAGTTTAATTACTTAAATCTAGCGCTTTGAAAATCTAAAATAATCAGAAATTTACCTGATATTTACATGCTAAATATCATAAGTGTTCGTTTTTATCGATTATGTTAAAAACAGAAAGTACAACGATGTAGAGTCCAGGAAAACCGATCTTTTTCACTATAACTTTGCCAAAGAATATCAAATACAAACAGAACTTACACATTCCATACGGTTACATTAGTAAGATTTTACAGAGATTCATTAGACAACAGCTCCGCTAAGGGCTATCAATTTATATATTTAAATGAATGAAAGTAGATATGTAATGACCAGATTGGTGACATTGAAAATAGTGTGGGTGGGTTGGATGTAGGGGTGGGAAGTGGTTGATACTAGTATATGTGAGGTGGGGGTGACATAGAAAAGGTTGGTGGGGGTGAAGTGAAATTGAGAAGTCTTAGACACGTCTGGGTGTGTGTGTAGTGTGTATGGAGTGTGTGGTGGTGGGGTAGGTGACGGGTGGGAAAAGGTAGGTAGGAGTGAGGAGAGGAGGTCGATGTCAGATGAGGAGAGAAAGTAGGTGTAAGATGAAGGGAGACAGAGAAAGATAGAGAGATAGGAAGGAGGTGTAAGATGGAGGGAGACAGAGGGATAGAGAGAGAGGAGGAAGAAAGAGGAGGAGACAGAGGAAGAGAGGGGGAAATGAGGAGAAGACGGAGGAAGAGAGCAGGGGAATTGAGCCCATGTGGTTCAAAGGAGAGAAGAGAGAAGATCAATCTCTGTTCGCTGGGAAGTCGGGAGTCGGGATTGCCCCTGTATAGAGACAATCCCAACACAGACAGATGTTGTTGCGAGTGACCGGTAGAGCGGAAATGGCTGGTAGGAAACTCAGGAGAACTGAACAGCAGAAGGTCTTTATAGAAGAAACCCCCCTCGGTAAATGTTTCGCCACTTAACTTCTTACACACTGTAAGAGGGGTGGGCCACACCAAGGCCATGTCTCTTGTATGCCCTTCTGCTGATAATTTTCAGCTACGTAGATATCGGAGACTAGTGCGTTAAACTGCCTGAATATTTCATATGATTCTAACTCTTCCCCGTTGATTCAACTTTCAAATTTATATTTAAAAATGAAATAACGTTCGTTGTCAGTTAACGTTAAAACGACAACGCTATTACAATGACACACTCACAGTTACTTCCCTTTGCATTAAAACACAAACATTGCCACGAAACGGTATGGAGGTTGTTTTGTTTTATCCTCAATCAGATTCAGCTGTCTCTGGGCTTTGATCCTGTTCTCCCAAGAACCTGAGAGATGTTTCCTTAAATCATAAGCAAATTTGCCCACAAAACATATGTTTCAACCTCTATGCTGAAAACCTTGACTCGAGGGTTTCCTCACCCCCACACTGTTGGCGTATTTTGGGGCCAGCAGAAACCGGAGAAGCTTTCGGATTACCATAAGCCAGAGAGGCCACACTGATGTATGACCTGCAGATCTTTTACCACCATTTGTTTTGCTTCAGTTTCCCTTTCCATATCATTCAGGGTGTCGTCATACAACCTTACGAGACCTTTGAATTGTTCCTCTGTCCCTGTTGGGATATTTTGGTTGGCTACTTTGAATTCGATAGTTTCTGTTATTTTCCCTATTCACAGAGAGAGGCTCCGTGATTTATTTAATTTGAACCTCATTCTGGAAGATGCGACTATTTCGTCCAATTGTTTCAGCATCCTGCGTTTTATCCTCCTTTGAGGAAAAAATATTGTAGTGACATCCATGAATGCTTCGAGACGTGGCATCCGAAATCCTTCTCCAAGTTCTGTTAGAGCTGACCATCAAGTTGCTATCTTCAAGATGATCTGCATTGCTAAAACAAACAGTAATGGGGAGATTGCACAGCTCATTGCTATGGCCACTTCTAAATTGATCCACGCGGTGGTGTACTATTTGGTTGAGGTTTGCATAGAGAAACCACGAAAAACTTTCTTCAACATTTCTCGGATGTTCGTTGGAGACATGATACATCTCAAGAGCTGATTGAATCATTTTTGCGGGATCGAAACTTAGTGATTCGCCAGATCTATCCATCAGCCACCAAGATCTCCCTTTTCTGCTGTAGCTCTTTTGGATTGCCTCTTAAATCCTTGCGGCATCGTCAGCACAACCCGACACTCCTGGGATGACACCCTTCTGAATCGTCATATCCAAGTACTTATTTTCTACAAGATATTTAGTTAGACTTGCTGCCATAACAGAGGAAAATATTTTTCCTTTAAAGTTCAGAAGTGATATTGGTCAGCTTTGGCCAATGTCACATGATTCCTGCTCTTTCGGAATATATACTCCTTCGGCTCTCATTCATTGCTCACCGATATACAAGTTTATCCATGGTGATCTTATCAATTTGTGGAGCCGCTCAAGGACACTGGGAAATTTCATGAGCAATAGGTAGGGTATTCTGTTTGGCCCAGTGTGATGAATTGATCCTGGTGATGATTGGATTGGATTTTCTTGACGAGTAGCCTCTCATCAACCGATTCCTCTGGCAGAGCAGTCGACACCAGGGTATGAATTGCAATTGTCTCACGCGGGGAGGCTGAATGTGTTTCCCCCCAGATGTTGACTGCCCGAAACATTTCCTGTCGATTTGAAAAGGGTCTCTGAAAAAGGAATC
>JAOPUL010001697.1:12161439-12178028 GCA_027564515.1 Octopus rubescens | reverse complement strand
CACACACACACACACACACACACATATATATATATATATATATATATATATATATATATACACACTCACAACGGGCCGTCATTCAGTTTCCATCTACCAAATCCACTCAAAAGGCTTTGGTCAGCCCGACGACACTATAGTAGAAGACATATTCCCAAGGCGTCACGCAGTGGGACTGAACCTGGAAATATGTGGTTGGGAAGCAACCTTCTGACCATACATTCACTCTTGCACCCATATAGATAAGAGAAATAGATGAGTTGTGAAATATTATATATTAATGTCAAGATAATTTGTTTACTTACTGCAGAAAATATGATGCCTGAGTTGTGAATGCGTGTTTATAGCGACTTTAGAAGCAGCGAGCCAAGAAGAGCTTATAGTCTCACAGTATCATTAGCAGAGTTCGAAGAGAGAGAGAGAGAGAGAGAGAGAGAGAGGGGGGGAAGAGACGGGGACTGAGAGAGGCAAACAGAGGTTAGATGTAAAAAACAACGGCTAGAGATTGTTGGTAACGAAACCTTTTTTGTGAAATAATGATGTTTCACTAGATGTGGTGCAATATGTGTATGTTGTAGATTAGGCCCATAGTAATTAGGCCCATTAGTAATGTAGATTAGGCCCATATTAGTAATTATCGAACTTATGCATTATCGAAGGAATTTTAGTCATGACAACCTTGCCTTATATTTTTTAGGAAAAGTGTATCTAAGATTATAACGTATAATGTAGCATATCGATGTTTTTTTCTTAATGAGTAAGCTTATAGTTGAACGAGATTCGGCTACTATTTTCAGAAGATCAAGTAACTACGTAGAAATTGTCTTCATGGGTTGTCAGTGTGTCTTATATTATCGGAGGTTGTTCATTGAAAATAAATGAGCAGTAAAAAAATGTAGGCCGCATTTCTTCCCTGAAGTTCTTCACGTTTGATGAACGATGAACAATATTTGTTTTCCCAATAAATGTTTACTTGGGTCTTTGTTAACAACATTGCTGTATGGTGTTTTCTTTGTTTTTGTTTTTTTGTTTTTTGGGGTTTTTTTCATTTTCAACTCGATATTATAGCTATTTCAATAATCTTTCTATGAGATTTCAACAGATTTTATAATACATGTCATGAAAACTTTAATTATTTTGATATTTCATTTATATTTCTGCTTTAGTCCTCTATAAATCCTCTGAAAGAAAATTTATTTCTGCACTACCTTAATTGCATTTGAAATATTCTTCTCTCACAAATTATTGTTCCTTTTTTACTGGATTTTTTATATTTCTATTTCGGTATTTTATTTATTCGTAATTTTTTAAAATTTCTTCTTCTATTCCTCCCTTTGTTCCCCGTCTATTCGAAGAACATAATAGGAAGATTATTCCTGTAATGTTACGATGATTATCTTAAGGGATATCTCCTGTCTGAAGACAGCTAGTCCCTTTAGAAATTAATTTAAAAAATATAAGGTATAGTCATATCAAGATTATTTTTATCACAAAAATACATTTTCACACAATACGTGCAAGTGATTTGATTACATCTAACAGTTCATTAGATTTCAGAACCGATTTCTATTCACTAACGTCTGTAAACTATAAGAATCGATCCGATGGCATTATTTTTCCATGTGAAATATATAATTTGATTACAGAATTCATATGAATTTTTTCCGATAAGTAAGGTGATGAATAAAGAACTGTTATACGTCCATATTGCATTATTAACAAGAACACAGCCTCATGTATTTAATGGGATAGAGTAGCACGGTTATAATGGCTAAAACAAGAATACATCACAAGACATAAGTGTTACGAAAATGATAAAAATTGGAAGGGAAACAGAAACCTGTGTCCACTAATAGAATGATACTCATCAAAATAAGAGTCGATATGTTGGATTTAACATTATTAGTTAATATACATGTTACTCCAGCTTTAAATACTCAATCTACTGTAAGAGTAGATAGAACGGAACATTTGGTTTTTATCTCATAATCTTAATACCATTAAATTTCATCTGATTTTATTGTTGAAACTGTCACCGTTTTTGATAAAGATATTGTACCGTATACATCACTGTTTAGATTAAATTTTTCTCTAGATGGCCTCGTGGAAATAATACGTTTGTCCACAACTAAAACACACACACTTATTTCTTGAACTCTTTCTCCCATCTGTTGTAGATAAAATTTGTGTTCATTTCGTTCCTATATTTTCTTCAACATTACTGCTTCTTTGTTCATTCTTTTAATCAACCATCAGCCCCTGTCCTACCCGTTCCGTAAAGCTTCTCGCACTCTATTTTGTTAGCTCACATCAATTACCACTGTCCATATATTATAACAACAGGGAACTGTAGAAATTCCCAACCTTTTTTGAATTGAAGATGACAGTTACTTGCAATGAGACGCATGAATTATTGGCGATTTAACAAAATCTAATTTCAGTTTCATAAGAGAAGAGTGAATGCGCATGGGGTAGTGTTTAGGGTATTCGGTTCAAGATCGTAAGGTTTTGAGTTCGAGTCCAGGCGGCACGTTGTGTCTTTCTGCGGGACATTATACTTCACGTTGCTCCGGTGCATTCAGCTGCCATAAAGGAATAGTACCTGTAGTACCAGCCGTGTCACAGTCTGTGTTACGTTGAATCTCCCTGAGAACTACGTTCAGGTTACACATATTTGTGGATTTCTGACCCACTTGCACATTAATTTCACGGGCAGCTGTTTCGTTGATCGGATCAACTTGAACACTCATCGTGGTAACCGACGGAGTGCCACTATTTTTTTGTTTTTGTTTTTAAGAAAACAATGACATTGTTCTTCATCAAGTCATTATAACTACCGCAGCCACCACATCAACTTGTATCAACAATCAGTATCACGAACCAGACTACGTTAACAACAATCTACGACAAGTCATAGTATATCACGTGTGTGCGCGTGTCTCTGTTTCAGCGCGTATTAACGTGTCATGTCTGTTTAGCGTTGCTTCTTCTCCTCCTCCTGACCAGTACCGCTACTCTCTGATAAATATTCCCCTATCAGGTCTTCACTCTCTTCAACTGAGTATAACGTACCTCATTTAGATTCTTTTTAATGACTATTACATATTGGGCAGTAATCACTCTCTCTCTCTCTCTCTCTCTTTCTCTCTCTCTCTCTCTCTCTCTCTCTCGCTCCTGCTACTTCCTGAGAGTATGACAGACGTACGAAGATAAAAGCCCGAAAACGTCACAGATTTATGGATATTGCTTTTATTTTAATGAATATTGAAATGTCATCAGATATGATTATTATTGGTTTCAAATTTAGGCACAAGGCCTGTCATTTTGGGGGAGGGGGTTTTAGTCTATTACATCGACCCCAGTGTTAAACTGGTACTCATTTTATCGACCCCTGAAGGATGAAAGGTAAAGTCGACCCCGGCGGAATTTGAACTCAGAACGTAGAGACGGGCTAAAAGCCGCTAAGCATTTTGTCCGACGTGCTAACGATTCTGCCAGCTCGCCGCCTTAGATATGATCATTATTTAAATCTTCAATCAACCTAAAACACCGCAAATATCACTATTTCATTTGTTAGTGTAATCCGAATTTTGTCGACGTAGATTGTATGTAGCCACCGCTTCCCGAGATCAACCATATATATTTTGTTTATTGTAACCAAAGGAAACAAACGTTTTAAATAATATAAATAATTGAGAAGTTGCAGTGAAGTAATCCAAAGGTTTGAAAATAACAAATACTTTCAGCCGGAGAAAGGGGATTGTATTTATTTTGGTTTAGTGTTCCAACAAATAAATAATAAGATTGGCATTGAAAATAATGAAGAAGTATATGGTAAGTAACCATTAAACCCATAAATATATCAATCTATATTCTATTCCTCAAGGAACTGCAGTAGTTGGATTGAGGACATTGATGGGGGGAGGGGCTTATCATATTTCAGATAGCTAAGCATATGGTTCTCGGTTACTTATATGGGATGGATTACAGTAACGTGACAAAATCTGTTCACATCTTCGTACCACGAAGTCCATATTTAGAAATATTCGTTTGATTCATTGGTCATGCTGACTAAAATTAATTTGATAACCTGTTTCGAAATAAATTATTTAATGAAGTTTACTTTTCTCCATAAGGAGAAATAAATTTATGCAAAGTAGATTGTTTGACTAACGGAACATGTTACAAATACAGAATTAAAGCTGCATACACAACCGAGGTTTGCGTAGTTTATTGAAACTTATTAACTATGTCTGGATGGAGTGACTATGCCCTCTACCTTCGTAAGCACTCCAAGGCCAGTGTGTTAATGCCATTAACGTTTCAACTACATTGTTGTTTGTCAACGACAACAAGAAATGTATTAATATGGAGTAAATTTCAGTGGGATGATATTGGAATAATGAAGGATTGTGTGTAGTAGTTTTTGTGGAACCTGGCAAATTGAACATAACATGTTTCATAATGGGAGATTAGAGTGAGCCATTGGGTGCCAGAGTGTAGAACAACCTCATCTCTAGAACAAAGATGATTTTAGTAGCCATGGAAAACCAGTGAGTGAAGACAGTCCGTCAGTAGATCAGCGGCTGGAGTGTGTCTGCCAGTGACTTTGCACCAATGAATAGCGTATAGCGGCTTTCCACTACACAGAGTCCAAGATGTATGGAGGTGCGGCAGTAATGCCATAACAGATGTGGCAGCAGTACTCCATTCAATATACGCATGAACTCTACTAAAAAGGTGTAGTCGCTGACGACCAACATTTCCAGATTTTGTAATGTTCTGGCTGTCTTATACATGAGAGTTTGCAATGACAATTCCTTGTAATAATGATGCCTAGAATTTGGATGAATCACGAGTTTCTAGTTGCATGCTGCTCATATTTAAATAAAGTGAGGGTGCTTAACAATAATTTTTTTCTTTGATATTGAAAGTATCAATATCATCAGCAAAGTTGATGATATTGATCTATTAGGAGCTCACCACCAGACTGGAAAAAAGGATCAGGAGCATACGGGAAAGAGATCAGCCCAGACAAGAGTAAGATCCTGGTTAATAGTAACAACTAAAACACAGCAACCAACATCTTGAAAGATTTGATGAAGTGGACACGTTCAAGTACCTAGGATCCACTCTAGTCAAGAACGGCAGATCTCAAACAGAAGATAACAACAAGACTCAGTTTATTCTCTACTGCCATGATGAAGTTGAACAACGTATGAAAAAGCAATTTCATTTGTTTTGCAACAAAACCCGGAGTGTAGAAGATCCTGGTTACTTTAATCTCTCTGTATGTGTGTGAGCGTTGGACTCTTACAGCTAACGTGGAGCGAAGAATCCAGGCATTTGAGCACAAGTACTTCAGAAGGCTATTACACATCTCGTACACAGAGCGAAAAAGGAACAGATTTATCAGGCACCTGGTAGGGTCAAGTATTCCGCCACAACTCCATGTCCAAATCCATTCTTCAGGTCAGAGTTGAGGGAGGGCGAAAGAGAGGGAGACAAATAAAATCCCGGTCTGGACAGGTCACAACACAGCGAACTGCTACGTATGACAGAGATCAGAGACCAATAGCGACGACTGACTATGAAAACGTCTAGCGGGGCCCCACCCCAATGACTGGCTGCATCCGTTAAGGGGTATTGATGACAATGATGATGATTGCGGCACCGCTCGGAAACTAAAGAGGGATACACTTCTGGCGGTACGTTTGGAGAGTTTTATATAATAGTTTCACGTCTTTATTTCAAAAAAAGATATGGTGTTATTTTAATCATACGTGTAGTGTGTAATGGGGAGCATTAATAAATCTTAATTCAATTAAAATATTCATTCAAAAAGCGAATTGATAAAAGGCTGTTTGCTAACATTTAATTTTCTCAGTTGGTAGAAGAGACAACAAAGAAGTACATAGAAACATTTAGATACACACACACACACATACACACACACACACACACACACACACACACACACATACACACATCTGCGTTTTATTTGGGTGTGTATATGAAGGCACATGGTGAGGGGTTAGATAATTGGATTCACAATCGTGAGGTTGTGAGTTCCATTCCCGGGCCGGGTGATGCGATATGTCCTTGAGCAAGACACTTTATTTAACGTTGCTCCTTCTACCTGGAGCTGTAACCGATAGATAGTATTAACAATTTGAAAGACCAATTGAAAAACATTGTTTCCTCGTTCCGATCTGACGAAAAGTCGATCGTCTATTTATTTATTTTATATGTCTGGATGCGAATGTATGCATTGGCATAATTCTTTGTATTTCAGACTAACAAAAGCCATCCTTACTATTTTTACTTTTGTTTATTTTACTACTTCAGTTCCATCCTCAATATCATCATCATGATTAAGCATCCTATCGACTTCCACCTACTTTTTATCGTTATGGACCTATCTGATGCTGCATTTGCCGTTGTTTATTATAGGTAATACTATCCTTCTATTGCCCTCCTCTATACATAAACCTAAACCACTGCCAATATATTCGTCACTGCTTATCTAGATATATACTGCAGGAGATCTCATTGGAAATCTAACTTTGGCGTGCAACCAACATAATATTGAACGGACGAGATACAAAAATTTACATTCATTCATCATATTATTGTTTCTGCATTTTATGCAATATGGGATCTATTTTGCATGTGCTAATGTTAATGTGTACGAACATGACCAATGGTGAATAGGATGAGATCGTTACAATGATTTGTCAATATATGTATACATAATTGATAACATGATTTTTTGTTTTAACTCCAGTCTACAGCGAATACAATTAATTTATCTCTTCTGACATCATCCCAAATTATGTTTACTGAATTAAATAAAGGAAATACTCTATTTGATGAATTCTCTCTCTCTCTCTCTCTCTCTCTCTCTCTCTCTCTCTCACTCTCCCTCTCTCTCTCTCTCTCTCTCTCTCTCTCTCTCTCTCTCTCTCTCTCTCTCTCTCTCTCTCTATCACCACACACACACATCCTGGGAAAGCTCCCTACACAATACCAAGTGCTAAAGAACACTGAATGTCCCAAACCTGGCAAGAATTAGGGCTGATTTTAATTGTTAATTTAATTTTCTTTTACATGTGCTATGCTGTAGCATATCAGCAAATAGACTTCGCACTATTCGCATATAAGTCACATACGGGCGATTCATTTCATTTCAAGGTGTTTCAAGTACATGGGACTGATGAACCACAATAATGGCAAAATATTGATATCTGTCATTCTCAATCATCTCGAGGCGAGTTGTCTTACCTGGTCTGTGATATTCAGCGTTCTTTAACTCTCGGCATCATGTAAGGAGCTTTCCCAGGACGCTATCCCGCAGCAAATGAGCATTTAAACAAAACACATACACTATGTATGTGTGACCGATATTTTTTATTTTTCTTATAATTGTTTTTCTGTTACATGGGAGCTTGTGTTTAGTTTTGCTCATGGACCATAGTGGAGTGTGATTTGAACATATATTTGTGGCAACGTCCACAAATAGCTGGAAGGATGTATTGATGCTGCTTGGGGTGAGAAAGTGAGTAAAAGATCGTGGGCAATTGCATTACAGTTAGCATTGTGTAGATCCATGAGGTCAAAAGGGTGTGCTGGAGTGAGATTGTTCTGCGCCACTTTTGGTTGCTGGAATCTCAGGTTACAGAGAATCCTATCATAGTCGGAAAGGAGTTTTTTTCCACTGTAATGTCATGGATAGTGTAAGTGTGGTTACTAAACACTAAGTCCAATGTGTTTTTGTTGAATCTCATTGGACAGGAAAAATTTATCCATGAATTGGAATAGTGATTCCACTTGCTTTCTCTGGGGTTGAAATGCGCACACCTGTTGGCAAGATATGAGTAGATCAGTCAACACAGGGGAAATTAAAGTCACCCATTATTAAAACATTCATCAAATTGGCACTGTTGAATGAAAAACTCGGTATTCATGAGGCATTATTGAAACATAGTAGTGGTCTGCAGATCCTAATTATTGCTAAATCATTAGTTTTGTTATATATAGACACTGATTCTCAATAGTCATAGGAGAATGAGAAATTTGTATCTGCACTAAATGAGTTGTGTTGGAAAATAGCAACTTCTCCCTTTCTTCTTACGATACAGTCTGTGCGAATGGTGGTAGAATTCTCCACGTTTACTTCAGCTCCCAAGTGAGAGTTGTTAAGCTGGGTCTCAGTAAGAACGAAGAAAGGAATGTGATAAGGGTGGTTGGCAACCCAATCTTGAATGAATTGAACCTTCCATCTCTTTGAATTGAAGGATGGACTACTGATGCCTTGTGCCTTTAACAAAAATGTTGAGACTGGAATAGTGCTTGAAAGAGACTTATGGCTTATTGGCAGCAAGGAGGGTAGTTTCTGCACTGGGATAGCGACAGGAGTTGGTGCTGTGTGATGGCTTATATAATTTTCTGGATTTCTTTTGCTATGTTCTGCATGGATAAAAAAGAATATACTTGGTTAGGGTGAATTTGGTGGCTGAAGTTGTGGGGCTGTTGATTTTGTTTGTTTTTGTTGTTGCTGGGTCCTGTCTTGCTACTTGAGTTGTGAGAAAAGTACATGTCAGTACTGCTGCAATAGTACGTTTTTATGGAGATTTTGGTGATGGCTGGGAGTGTTGTTTTTGATGGTACATCAAGTCCCAGCGAGATGCATAAACACACAATCTTGCTGTAGACATAATCCCCAGCGTTGGGAATAGCATGATATTTTAGGGTTATGAATTGATTTTGGTGGTGGTGCTGTTGTCGCAGCGGTGCTATGGTTGGAATTGCTTTTATTAATTGAGTGTCTTGTCCCTGGTAGATGAGTGAAATTGTAGTCTTGCTATGTATATAACCTTGCATATAAAGAATGGCGGCATATTTTTGGATTTTGTTTTAGAATGTGTAGGTGTTTTAAGAGGCAGTGGATTGTAAATAGTTTTAGGTTTAGATTTGTTTGACTCTGATGATTTTGAGGCAGTTGCGGTTGGAGAGGGAGAAAGAAGCAGTGGTTGAGGTTGGACACTGGCAGAGGCAGAAAAGAGTGGTTGACGTTGGTTAGAAGTAGTAGTAGTAGTATTAGATAATGGTTGTGAGTCTATTGTGGTATGGTGGCTTAGAGGACTTTGTTGAAGTTCGTCATTGTGGCTGCTGTTGTTGTGGTAGTTGGAATTGTTGTTGCTGATGTGATTGTTGTAGTCATTATTTTTGTTACTGCTGCTCCTCGTGGGCTGTGGTAGGTGGAAAGATATGAGTGAGTTTATCCAAGTGGTTAATACAATGTTTTATTGTTTCATATATAACATATAAATATTAAAAATCCAAAACCGAAGAAGGCACAAACATGAACGAAGAAAAAAGGGAAAAGAAAGAATGAAAAAGCAACATTAATTAAACACCAAATGCCTCAATTAGTCACACACCACAAGGTTCAACGGAACCTACTGAAGCAAGCCAACACATTTGTGGCATTACCACAGGCGACGGTGAGGCTAAGGTGTTGGAATAGGCAAGCACCTGGCACCTTTGTCAGGTGAGCTGCCAACGATGACAAGAACTTCACTGTTATCGGCCCACCCCCTCTCAAGCATCTCAAATGCCACGGGCTAGAAGAAATGGTTCACTGGCAGGTCCCGATACTTAAGGGTTTTGTTCCATTTGGCTATGGAAGCAGTGACCTTCCTATTTACCACAGCATCAAGGATGTGGGAGGGAGCAAAAGACTCCAGACTGTGGCGTCCCAGAATGAGGCACTTACCTCTTACCCAGGGACAAAGGTTAAGATCATCTGGTCTCTTCCCATCACTTCTAGATAATCCTACCGGCTCCAGAACTAAGGGGATATTAACCCGAGCCAGGGCACCTTAATGATTAAGTTTAGCTTGGTGTGACAAGCGAAACCACCAGCATTTAGGCGGCAAGGCAAACCGTGAAGGCCTGTGGAGTTGAGGGGCCTACTACAGCGACATCTCAATCCCCCACAGATGTCAGCTCCCACTCTGAGTGCAATGGAGATGCGGAGCTCATCCAGATTGAGCAGACCACCAATGTTGGCCACAGGCAGAGCATCAATCCAGTTCCCTGAGAATTTCGCACTTGCAGAAAGTAGGCGACACCTTGAAAATTGATCAGATTGATCAAAGAGAAAGTTGAAGGTGGCACCTGAGAGCAGATTGCCCCATACTCTCTGCTTCCGTCTATCCTCAGCTGTAACAGGAACTGACAAACCCAGCTCTCTCCACTGTAACAGAGCTTCAGCCATCTTGTTGGAACTAGTCCATGTTGGAAAGGAGAGGATGTTGCCTACCAGAGGGGAGCATGCATTGATGGAGGTAAGAAAACAGGGAAGAGATAGAGATGAGCACTTACGCAAACCTAGATCCCCAAACTGTTTGGGCAAAGCAGCCTGGTCGCAGGACTCTGGTCAGAGTCTGACATTGACCAAGCATTAGAGTTTCCTGAAGATTAGGGCATCAAAGTATTGCAGTGACGATGAGAATCTATAAGAGGGACTAACTCTGAGAAAATACAATAACTTAGGAATCGACAATAGTTCCAAGTATAAAAAAACCCTTGGTGGGGCTCACTTGCCTCAAGGTTTTTTTAGTAGTTGCTCAAGGTTAGCCATCTTGGAGTCCCAGATACTGACCAAGCTTTCGAGTCCATCTTGGATCGAAAGATGGACTCGAAAGCTTGGTCAGTAAGTGGGGCTCCAAGAGAGTACCACGGTGATGAGGGAGGAACCATAATAGAAGGGAAGGAGTCTATAAACAAGTTTATGGTCTACTGATGTGAAGTTGGATGGTCGAAGAGCCAGAACTCGCATTTGGAATGGTTGGTGCTAAGGCCCAAGTTCATCAATCATCGTCCTCGCAGTTGCAAGAACCTTACTAGGAGGGCCCCCCAAACGGGCATCATCAAGATGCCAGATATTCAAGTCCAGGTCAGCTCCCATCTTGGTAACATCGTCAATACCCAGTGCAAATAGAGCAGGTCCATGCAGGTCACCAAAGGAGATGTAGGAGGGCTCCCAATAAGCTTGCCAAGCAAAGTGATAGAGTTGTGAGGCATTCTCCCTCACTGCATGGAGGATGACATCCCAACTGATGGAATTGAAGGCATTCCTGAGATACAGTTTGAGGATGACCTTTGGTGTCTCAGAAGGCAAGTTGCTGAAAGCTCTAGTAGCATGAGCAGCAGCCTCACAACCTAGCTTTGTACCCACCCCTAGCTGAGTAGGGAAAAATTCGGCAGACAGGCAGTTTGAGACCGAGGACAGACACTTTTGCTGTGAGCTGTCGCTGAGTACACCCAACTGCTATGGGGCAAAGGTCACCGGTGGGCTTTGTGAAACCAAATAGTTCAGCCCCAAAGAACGGAACGAATGTAGGGAAGGACACTCCCAGACGAGAATATGTTGAGGAACTGTGTTAGGTTTTCCGAGAGCTCAAAATCGGCTGACAGGGAGATACCATCTTTGAGATGCTGAGGTCATAAGCCATCAATCCCAGCGCCAGCTGACAGGGAGATACCATCTTTGAGATGCTGAGGTCGTAAGCCATCAATCCCAGCGCCAGAACCCGCAGGAAAGGATGAAATCGCCTTCCTGACATTGTCGGAGGTGAAAACATTGTAAAAAATCTGGTGGGTCAGGCCAGTATGTGTAGTCATCTGGAGTATGCCAGAGGATGTTTCTCCTTCAATCAATTGAGGGAATCTGTTGTGCACTGGGTGAGGGAGGAGAGGAGGTGAACAGCCCCTTTAATGTCAAATTCGCTGAATTTGGCATTAACAGCCTTCCTCAAGTTTGGCAATCGACCATTGTTTGGGGCTGTTCTGATCACTGACCTGAGATGAACAAAGGTTGGGGTGAACTGAATTATACTGTATGATATGAGGTAGTAATTTGCTTCTTTGTTTGAATTTGTCTCTGTTAAAAAGATGAACGACTCTTTTTGGCAATGAGATTTACACATGAGGCATTGATGTTTTCAGTTTGAAAAGAATGAACTACACATTAATGAGAATGTCGTTTTCACTGTCAGAACAATTGTGATTATTGTAGAGGAGTTGTATTGGTATTGTGGCATTTCTTTGCTTTTCTACTGTTGATGTTGTTGTGAACTAACTACCATTTGTTTATCAGTTTGGGTTCTAATCATGCCAAAATGGACAAAGGTATTTAAGTTGATTTTGTTTAGTTTGTGCAAAATTAGAAATGTAGGTAACAACAGTAAAAATATGCAAATTATAAGCAAAATATGTTTTGTAGAGTATTGTATGGGAATAGACAAGGATATTTGTGTACGTTACAATAATGAAAAGTTTGTTGTTAAAAATATTGTGTAAATATATGTGTATTTCTTAATAGAAATATTGTGTATTTATGAATAATTGTCGATAGGATATTGTGTGTTTAGGGTACAAAATAACCAAAAATTTTAATAATTCTAGGATTCAAAATAAGAGAGACACATGTGGCTTTGTGGTATAGTTGCTGGCAAGCTGCTTGAGAAAACGTGTAAAGTTCAAGAGCCAATGTGTGTGCACACACACACACACACATACAGTAGTAATAAGGATTCAAAGAATCCAACAGATCTCACATTAAGCTCTCCGCCAAGTGCATTGTTAACAAGAATCACCATGGTTGAGGTTAGGGTAAACCTTCGTGTCATTCAGAAAATCAAGGAGGTACCATGGTGGAGAGAATGTATATAAATAGAGTAGATAAAAGTGAGGTGAGAGTAGATGTTTATTCCATTTGTTTACAGCCGTTTCATAATCTTGTTAGTTATATATTAGATGTTACACCAATATTAACACACATAAAATATACATATATAAATATATGTGTGTGTGTGTGTACCCATATATAAAAGGGTACAGATATGGGAACAAACAGACTAATCTTCAGAAGGATACATGGTGGTTGAAAACTTCAACTCTACTACAGAGAGTAAGCTCACTATATATATATATATCCACAGACGATAGATGTATTCAACATGTTGCCATTTATGATCTACTTTAAGGGAGCAAGGGCCAGAGAACACTACAAATTCAGGGGCAAATGTAGTATATAAATACAGTAAAGTAAAATAACCCAAATGACAAATGATCAGAAAAATATAAAGGTAAATAATAAAATAGGTTTATCAAAAAAGTTGGCATTGAAGTAAGATATGGGTACTAAGAACTAGTTTTCAAAGAGAGGTAGGTTAACCAGGTCAGGTATGGGGGCATGTGGAAAATTGAGCAACATGGCCAAACACTCTGAGCTGGCACTCCTGAATCCTACAAGTAACAGGACACATCCCAGTTTCTGAGTAGAGTCGTTGGTTGGTAGTATTAATTTAGGTGATTAGTAGAATATAAATAAATTGATGAAAAGACATCAGTAGGAAAAGGAGAACAAAGGGTGAACAAAATAAGGTTTAACCCTTTAACATTTAAACCAGCTATACCGAGTCCAAATATTCTACCTGTTTTATGTTTGAACAGGCCAGATCAGGTCTCTTGCACCTACTCTACAATGTCATACTAAAAATAAACAATAACATCATCGAAATCTTGAAGCTTCAAGATAATGCATGATTTATTCAAGATATTGTGAATAAATAAAAAATACAATTGACAGAGTAATCTAAATGCTAAAGAGACAGAAAGGGGTGCATGAGTTGTTAGAATTGCACGCCCTGCTGGTTTTGTAGGGTATTTTCAAGGGCATTGATATGGTATCAACTACACACATATTAGGAATAATCATAAGCACATTAGCACTCACTTTCATTCATATGTGAGTATTAGCAGGTACCATCTTACGCATTTATACATGCATATGCATGTGCACAGATACAGCGATTTCACATGTATGCACACACACATACAATATAGTACAAAACACTACTATTGAAATAATGGTATAATTGTAGAAGATGGATAATTAGTTAATTAATCAAAATGGATTATAATCATAATCAGTTAAAGCCTAGAACTTATTACACACAAAGAAATAGGGAGACAAAAATTGAGACATACTGGTTCAAACTAAGTTGGGCTACCACACTGATGTTTAAATGAGTTAATATATTTTCACTATAATTGCGATTATATAAATGGAAACAATGAGTTAAGCAAACAAATAAAAAGTAATTGAATCCATAAGATAAGGTAAAATAAGGTTCAATGAAGTACAGGAAATAAAATCTAGGATCGGGCCAGATTTAAAATAAACAGATAATAATATTCAAACACTTAGATAGTGAAGGTTATAAGGAGGAATGACAGAATAAAAGCATTGTCCTCATTTAACGTCTGCTTTCCATGCTGGTATGGGTTGGGTGGTTTGACAGGATCTGGCCAGCTGGAGAAACCAATAGAATAAATATTGGGGTCACATCATGGCCACATGTCTAATGACTGAAACAAGTAAAAGATAAAAGGTAGATTAAATATGCATAGATTGAACAAAACTTGCATGAAACTGACAATATTGCAATTAATAATGATAAATTTAATAGTAAATAAGATTATTAGCATGTTAAGATGAAGGATGAGGATCTCAATGGTGATATTAATAACCATAATGTCTATAGTTATGTTAGTAATATTCATTATTTGCTCTGATATTTTGTCCTTTTCTTCCTTTACAGACACGAAAACAACAATAATGATTGGGTGGCGTGTTGGACTGAACCCCCGAAACATTTATAAGGCTCTACTTTTTCTCATAATGCTCATTATTGCGCTAACTATGATGTACTGTTACCATGTAGATTTTGCACACAAGCAGTACTATGCTCGGATAACATTACAGGAGCAGCGCTTGTTGCTAAACACACTTAAAGAATTCATGAAGTCAATGGATGCAGCAAACTTGACATATTTCCTATATAGTGGCAGCCTGTTGGGTACGTATCGCCATCATGGTATCATACCCTGGGACGATGATATTGATCTCATGATGAACAGTTCTGAGAAAGAGTTAATAAAAAAAGCTTTAAGTAAGAGTTCACCTACATATGAATTAGACATTCCTGAAAGAGGACAATGGAAGTTTTATTACACCAGAATGAACAACTTGTTGGACTATCACCATCGATGGCCTTTTCTTGATATGTTTTTCTTCCTCGAGAACAAGACTCATATCTGGGATGAAATTCCAAGTAATAGAAACACTTTCACATATCTTAAAAAGAAGCTCTTTCCATTGCGAAAGCGCCGCTTCAACCATTTAATGGTTAATGCTCCATGTAATATAGAATTTTGCATGAACGGTTATGACCCAGAAGAATGTGTGGCCAGCAGTTACTCACATAAAAATGAGAAACCACTGCCTCTCTTTAAATGGGTGAAAGTACCGTGTATAGATCTTATAACGAGTTTTCCGTTTGTGCATCGCAAACAACTGAAGGATGGTTCTTGGAATGAGTCTTTGGTAATGAACAACTCAAAAGTAGTTCACAGTATTCTCACAGAAAAATATTGCTGAGTATGGGGGAAAAAATGGTAAAACACAGCCCAGATGTCAATAAAAAAAGTGAAGGGTGTTATTTAAAAGTTGTTTGGAATGTGACACTTGTCTATTGCGAGCGATGTGGATCTACAAATGTGATTTTGTAGAAGGTGTGTAAATATATGATAAATTGCTGCCATTGACAATCCTCACAACAATTCCATCTTTTTTTTTAAAAAAACCAAAAGAAGAACCCTTGTTTCATATTACAAAATCTACTTGCAGCAACAGGAAATATTTATAGAGGAGTAAATTGATTGCCAGGAATGTAGAACAAACAAACAAAAGTCTCAATCTTGTGTTGGTGCTAATAAGGATTTATTTTATTTATGTAATTCTGAAAAAAAAAATTGTTAAAAATTTGAGAAATTTGTCCAAAAACTTGAGTGTTTTTTTTTGTTTCCATTTTCTGATATGCTTTCCAGATTTTATGCCAGAACAACCAACATTGGTTACAGTATAGAGTCTGGGTAAAGGTAATGGCTGTCGAGTGAGGGTCTTTTCAGTCAAATTTAGCTTTGTGGCTAGAAAATGTGCCAAAGCCTGTTGTGTATGTGAAGGCATGTGGATTAGTCATTAGAATATGGAACTCCTAATCTTAAGATAATGGTTTCAATTCCCAGACTGGGTGGTACATAGTGTTTTGGAGCAAAATCTTCATTTCATGTTATGCTAGTCTACTCAGCTGAAAATGAGTCCAGTAGAGTTTTAACCCTATGATGGACTGATGTTCTGTTTACGGGTAGTGGCCATACTTATGCACCATGGAAACTAGGATAAGTTCTTGTAGCATTATCAGCATTACGACGATGATGCAGAGATACATGCATAAATACAGACATTTGTGCATGTGTGCTTACACATGCACACGTATAGTGTACTGTTCTGCTATTGGTAAGATAAAAAAGAGTAAAGTACTCCAACCAGTGAGAGATAAATATTAAATGATATATATATATATATATATATATATATATATATATATAGGCGCGGCGTGGCTGTGTGGTAAGAAGCTTGCTTCCCAACCACATGGTTCCGGGTTCAATCCCAC
>JAOPUL010001697.1:11096317-11106917 GCA_027564515.1 Octopus rubescens | reverse complement strand
ATGGCGCATGCATGCAGATATTCCTATTTCCAAGAATAGTTTTTACAAGGAATAAATAGAATTTATCTTACCATTCACACGCATACACATACATACACTTACACTTACATACACACATATACTCACGCATATACATACACATTCATACCTAGAGATATATAATCTATAGCGCATGACACTCAGATATATAAAATTGATGATTCGACGAAATAAGTACACATTGAAGATAGATAAAGAATAAAAGAATAAAATAAAATAAATTGTTTGGCTATTTTTATGAGAGTAAAAAAAAAATCATTTCAATTTTCATTCGCAGACAAAAGAGAGAAGGCTTAAGAAAAACAAGAAGAATAACAAATAAAAACAGAATGGCTAAAAATTATGAAAGTTATCTGATATCCGAAGGTTATAATTTTGTCGAAAATCAAAGAGCAAATTCTAGTAGATATTGAATGGTTTGAGAAGAACAATGTAAAAGGAAAATAGAATAACTTTAATGCTTAAACATAAAAGGGTTGTATAAAACATTACTGTATTCTGTTTCATCTTTTGTTTAGCATTATGTTGGCGACTGGAAAATTGAGTTTTAATCTGGCCTCCTCTTCCCATATATCATAAGTGAAGAACCCCACCAACACCACTTCATTGGTCATAATACATTCACAAACATTCTATTTTTGTTCTGTTTTTGTTACGAATCTATGGTCAAGCAAAATTATTCCTAAACCATTATGTTTTGTCATCAGTGAATTTTAACTTTTAGAAAGAAAGAAAGAAATATATCAAACACTTTACAGGAAATGTTGTCCAATCGCCATTTCTGTAATTGAGGACTTACATGATAACTTCTAATATAACTTTAATGAACTTCAATTTGCAACATTTGGCATTCTGAGGCCAATTACCTTTACTTAAACTTCAATGATACAAACAATTCTTCTGTTGTGCTAACTCAATCTTTGTTTTGATATCTTTTGATAACAGATTTTTAGATTCGTAGAGCGGCGAGAAAAGTGCTATGCTATATTTTCTTACCTTTCTTGACGTCTTATTTTCAATATCGCTTTGTCTATGGTCGATAAATACAGTCCCTATAAAGGACTGGGTTTTATATCATCAACTTTATAGCCTGTCCTCAAATGATAGTTCTTCTGTTCGTGTGTCAGAAATCAAGACCATATATCGAATACAAATTAATTATCACAGCTTTCATCTGTAATATGAAAATATTACATTTATATACTAACCTCTACATATACATGCATACACATGCATGGATACATACAAATGTGACCCCCTCACACAGACCCCTCCCCCACATATATATGTATATGAGTAACACACATGAATACATACATCGATATTTCAGCAATAGGTAACACAAGACAGAAATATGTTTTACCATGCGTATAATATATATATATATGAAGAGAGAGAAAGCGAGAGAGAGAGAGAGTAAAAGGGAGAGAGAGAGAGAGAGAGTAAGAGGGAGGGAGAGAGAGAGGTTCAAATCTAGAAATATATATACACTATACCGTAAGTCATGATTAGATTTTATTCATTAGGTAACTACATAATTTTGTCAGGTTTTCAAAATGCAATGCTACGTGATTGTTTTCTATTTTGTTTTACCAGTAACACAGTGTTTGACAAAACAACAAAAGGATTACAGCGCACCCCCCCCACACACACACACGCACACACCGCACATGTACATGCATACAATACGATGGTGCAATTTAAGACTTTGAAAGTAAGAGAGAGAGAAAGCACACTACCCTTTCTAACTGTAACAATTCTTCAGCAAATTTTAGTATTGAGTATTTTGATAATCTACATATTAACAATCTCAGTCCTGTTATAATTCCTGCGTTTCATTCACAATATATTCGAGAAATTATACGGGAGTAAATACCTGATATGACATGATCTTCGCAGAATTACCAACGCTTCTTGTCATGAAATATGAACAGACATAACCCAAGAGAGTACTAGCGATTTAGTGAACTTGTTAAAGGCATCTAAGTAATATATTGTCCGGTTTTATTATATAATTGTTCTAAGCCTTCTTGTCACTTAATAACGAAAAAGGCCATATTGTTTTGTTTGGACGTTAGTGCTAGATGGAATAGTCTGTTAAATTATGAGTTGCGTTCGAAAAGGTTGAATCGGTAGGTTAGTTTTTGAAATCGGGAAATAATTAGATAGCCACGAACACACTCTCACTTTTTCAAATGAATATACATACATATAACCATACTGACATTAATCTATACGTGTATATATATATGTATGGATCAATTTACGTATGATTGTATGTATGATAGGTAGCAGGACTAAACGTTAGTAGTAAGGGAGGTATATATATATATATAATTATATGAAAGTGTGTGCATGCATTGTGCGTGCGTGTGCTTGTGTGTGTGTGTGTGTATGTGTGTATAAACTCGTAGCTATCTAGCGTGTGGTTTAGTAGTTATGGTATCAGGCTCACGTTCGTTAGGTCGCAAGACCGATTCCCGGCGGCTCTCGTTCCATCCTTGAGCAAGACACTTTATTTCACGTTCCTCCAGTTCACACAATCGGCAGAAATGAGTTCCTGAAAACTACGTTAAGGGTACGCGTGTCTGTGGAGTACTCAGCCATTTGTACGTTAATTGCCCGATGTAGGCTGTTCCGTTGATCGGATCAACTGAGACAGTTATTAACCGACGGAGTGCCAGTTAACTAACTAGTTAGGGTAACATATAGATAACTATTGGTTGAAAACACACCTAGTTATATTGGTGTATATACATATAAAGCTCACCGTAGGCAAATATATTGGTAGAATTTCTTTTTTAAAACTTGAAATTTAAAAAAACAACACCTTTTAATTTCGAAAATTGACATTTGGAAGTTCAAAATGAACTAAAGCATTCTTCACCATTCAGATTATGAGAACTTTACTTATAGCCCAGTTATATGTTTTGCCAATAATTCCTACATATTTCCTTTATTCTCCAGATAATAAACTGAAAATCATAGTGCAAAATGTTCTGCTTAAGAGCACAAAGAATGCCCATGAGTAGATCTGATCCAATGAAATATTCTTGGAGTTTATTGAAATTTTTATGTATTTCTTATAATCACACTAATGCAATATATTTCATGTTATTCTATACTTATTTTCACACTGTATTTTATATTTGCATGTAGTTAGGTTATGTCTATGCATTATTCATATTCAATGCCACATTACACATATTTCGTCTTTGAAATTGCCAAAAGTAATATATTTAGATGAATTTCCTTCTACCAATATGCATATCAGTTCTGTGTATATTATCTGTTATTTGTTTCGTATATTTTGCATCTCATATCTAATTTCAACGTAAACTATATAAGTACATGTAATCAATTGCTTCTCATTTGAATTTTTCAACCTACTTAATGTTTGTTGTTGTTGTTATGCTACTTATATCTTTGCTAATAAACTTCAAACTTAACAATGGAAAATTTCTAAAAATTTTTAAAATACTGAGATATATAAAAACATATATTTCGCTCTTTAAAATTTTTCATTGAAAAAGTAAAGCAAGCAGAGAAAAAAAGACAAAAAAAAACAACAGAAAGGAGAAAAAACTGTGTAACAAAAATAAATATTAAATTGAAATTTTGGAAACAGATTTTATTAGATTTCAATTTATTTTTAAAAATATAATTGCTGAGATGATAAAATTCCATAAATGATGATGATGATGATGATGATGATGAAGATGACGACGCCGGGGATGATGACGACCACGGTGATAATCATGATGATGATGTATGTTGTTGATGATAACGATACTTATATAGGAACAATGAGGGGGGAAAATTAATCCACTATTTAACCCTAACCCTCACCCTTCTCAATATCAACAGTAATTCTAAATAATGAATCATTGTCAATTCTAATACTGTGAGTTAAGCAGTTTTTGTTAGCGAAACCTTTTGCACAGCTAATTTATAAACTAGTTATATTTTGTTTATTTTTCTGTCTGTAGTATTGTATAAAATAATTCCAAAATAACACTAACATCTCTACCAATAATCGACAAAAACATCATCTATTGAAAATTTTAAAAAATCTATAACTCTAGACAGCTTAAAATAATTCGAAATTTAGCTCCAAACCTAATCCATATGTGTACACAAATTGCAATGTATGTATCATATTTTTTATTCTCTTTCGCTTAATTTCTATTTGAATTCACGAACGGCCAATATATTAGAATAAAAAAAAAACACCAACTAAATTTTACACATCATGAATGCAAAAAATATCTAACAATAGAACCTAAAGCTACAACTAATTATGTAACTTTTGCATTGTATTACATCCTCACATTGTTCATACAATCGTTCGTTAGGCATTAGACACATTTCCGAATAGTTTCTGTTGCAATTGTCGTTTTTTTTCCAGTTGAATACTGTTTCTATTACTAACTAATTAACCGTAAATTAGGTCTGGCATAGAGAATAAATTGACAGAGGTAGTGATATGTCTTTACCTATGATAACAAGGTTAAACGGTATTTAAATTGCCTCCAATCACATTTCCAAGTTAATCTAACCAATAATGAGATCTTCTATACGTTATTGATCTAATCCTACCTCTTTCAAATAACAAAAAGAAAATATTGATTACGATCCTACCTTGTTGTGGTAATGTATATTGAAAGAAAATATCATTAATTTTGATGTTGATATTATTGTTGCTTAGTCCCTGTACATTACTGATATAAGGTTCATACGGTTAAATATATTCCAATCACGACCATCACGCCTTTTATTCACACACTTGGAATAAATCTTGGATTATGTTATCCAATATTCTCAGTGAATTGCATCGAGTTCGATGCTGGGATATGTAGCAGTTTGCTTGACTTTAGTATATGAAGAATATCTCTCACGATACCAGCATAAAATATCCAAAAATGAAACAATAGTCTACATTTTCATTATATAAATTCTATTATAATTGGATTCTAAAATGGTATCAAACGTCGATGGGGTTAGCTGTTTTTTCTGAGTCACAAAACTCCGGAAGGGTTTACCGTAATTTCTTTAACATTAAGTATTTGAGAAGAGGGACTTGTCTCTGGAAGTTTACCAATAGCCTTTACTGCCAACGAAATTGGTCTGAGCATAGCAACATAATGAAATATCATAATATTGCTTCAACATTCAGCAATAAATTTAACTGCCTAGTAACTTCAGATTAGGTAGAGTCGAGTATTTGTAGTACTTAGGCAATAGAGAGAACGTAGTAGTCATTACAATATGAAATAAATAAACTCTACTACCTCCTAAGATGGATTCATTATACATAGCTCAGTCCAAATTTAAAGGTCATTTGAATAAAGATATTGCGGTCAGGAACAATCTCCCTTTTGTTTTTAAAATCCCTGGTGTGATATAGGAAATATTCGGGTGGCATTAGTGCTGGGTAAGGAGATTATTTAGAGACTCCTTATTTGATTCTCACTTGATTGATTATCTTTGTACACTAATCATAAGATACCGTATTCGTGATGCTAATCGTTAGCAAATTGGGTTAATAAGGCCTTCATTTCCTTTTTCTTTCAGCCTTAAGATGAGAGTTGCATTTATTCTTCGAAAGAAGGGTACTTTTGTTTATTGCAGTTTTCTTTCGTTGTGTTAGGAAATGAGCTTTAACTAACATGAAGGGCCACTCAAGAAGGTTCTACAACCTATCGCATCTTCTACGAGTTTTATACTCAAATCCACACACGTGCAGACTAAACAATTACACATTCGTCTCTACTCTATCTGCCCCATTGTCCTCTATACTTCCTTCTCTTAAACTGAGGTAATAAAACACTGTATTCATTGATAATCATTCGTATTTTCCTGCTATACAGACGCAGTGCTGTTCAGTGTTCCTTCGTAATTGTCTGGTTTCACTCATACTATACTATCTAGTTGTCTCTCAAAAGGAAGACACACACCACTGACTGTTTACGATTGTTTTAATCAGCTTGGAAATTCTGAAAGTGAGTGACAAGGAGGAGAATAGATTGAGAAAAGATCTTTTTTTTTAGTTGATTAAATCTGGAGATCGAGAAAAAAAGGTTGTAAGATTAGTTTTGCAGGTGTTCCAACCCCAATAGCGTCGATGATGTATATATTCCTATTGAACAGTTAAAACGCGATGACTGCAGACCTGGTTCTGGTGAAGGATATTACGAGATGTACCTTAGAATGTTCTATAGGTTATATACTTCGAAGTCTTACATAATAGCAGATGTGAAAGTGCCTTTGTTATCTATCAAAGGTTTTCGGCATATCACTAAGTGAGCACTGATCAGTTAACTGAGTTCAAGTATCAGCAGAATCCAAAATGTAGCATTGGTAGCAGATAAAGATCAGAGGTAAAAGTATGGAATTCATTTCGTGTGAATAATACTTATGACGCAAACCTTTTGTTAAACCGTTTCCAACTGGACCATCCGATCCAAGTTCCAGCCACTGATATGTTTTACATTATGCAACATGTTCCCCCTTCTAAAGGTAGTAGGGTGTGATCTCAAGTAGATTATGCTATTATTTCAAGTAGATCGAGCATCTGTGTAAATGTCCTTATTTGATTAGGAACACACGACAAGCCTAGATCAATGATGTGTGAAAATGTCGAATGTTTGTACAGAATTCCTTAGAAAATATACATGGACGAATAAGAACAGGAATGTTTGAGAATAAATGTGGAAAATTCATTGTAAGAGTAACATCAAATATGTAAACTAGTAAACGTAATAATATATATGTTACTGTTTGAGCTTATCAAATTCATTGAGCCTGATACTACAAATTCTAACATCATAGGAAGCACACTAAAAAATATGAGTTGAGTTACTCTGGCAAACACGAAATGGTAAGAAGATAAAAATTCGATTGTTTGCCAGTGATGGCTTAGATAAGGCAAAAAAAAAACGCATCTAACGGAATTTGACAGTGAAATATAATAAAAAGATTTTGCAATCTTGATAAAGCGAGCAGAAAAGTGACTTACTAAGCAACTATTCTAATATATTTCCTAAACTGAAACTTACACAATCGCGTATTGACGCACACAAACACACGTGTATATATTCAAGAGAAGAGTAAGAGAAAGAACATAGAAAAATAATTGATCACCGAATTTGCTCGGAAAATAGAAAGCGGATTAAAGATAATTATTTATTTGATCTAAAATGCCTCTGCAAATTAGTTCACATAACGTGTGTCTTTTTACACAATAATATTACGCATTTCTGCTGTGCAGATATTATTCAATTCTTCTACTTTTAGGGACTTTTCCGTATCCATGGATAACATCTCACAGCATAAAAAGTAATGCAAATTCAGTGATGATGGACCCATTTTTCCTATTCATACCAAGTGTACTAGGTTCACTAAATCTAATATTATATTTTGTTAGAATCTCATTGACATATTAAATGCAAGTCTTTCCTAAAGTTCCCAGTAAAAGATAAGAATCTACAGCTTCGTGTTTTGATTCAAACGTCTAACCGTAGTAGTAAAGCTGGTTTTCTAAAACATTATCCAGTCAAAATTAATATTTTTAAACATGGAATGCGATCAGCTAAAAGTTCTGCTTTTTGGAAATTAGCTGCTCATTATTTTCTCTGATTTAATAATGTATCTACGTGTCCTTCACTGCAAGTGGCCATCGTTTGTTCAAGTAAGCCTCTCTATATGTAATATCGAAACTAAAATCTCTGCTTTCTTAGGAACATTTCGTCTAGATTTTCTAAGACAACATGGCTAAATATGTATATAGCATTGAGCCACTTGCTGCTACATTATCGGTTTCTGTAGTTATTGCAGGCGTGTTGTCGTATCTTCCAATGGTATATGCATTTATACCTGCTGCTTTGATAAAGAAAAAAAAGCCGTTCGGCATAGATAGTAGCTCATCTTGAGGTCTTTACGTGTCGCACACATTGAAAGAAATAAATGCTATTTTCCACACCCATATTGAAAAACTACCAACTTACGAAAGGGAAGGAAATAATTGCTAATGTTGTTGTAGATCGGTAGGACTGAATAAAATATTTTGTAGTTATTGCTGCAATATCATTGGTGATAGGACTGATAATGAAGATCACTGGATAAAGTCAATCAACAACTCTAATGTAATATTCCTTGTGCAAATATTCATTCTCCTTGTATTCTCCTTGTATTATGTCTAAAGCAAGCAGAGAAATGATGAAATCGAGGCTGCTTTTGAAAACCAAACTGTCTTTTTTTGTCAGTAGTACATAATAACAAATATACTTTGGCATTCAGTTAATCAATTAGTGAGTCAGACGAGAAGACTCAAAGAATCTGATCATTCGGGGGTCTGGTTAATGCTGATACAGCACCAATGTCAGACAGAGTGATGCATCAATTGAAACAATATCTCGGTCTCATCAAGACTAACAAATAGCAAACTGAGTCAATCATGTACTACAAGGTCAACTAAACTCAAGGAAAGTAGAAACACTTCCTTTAGTTTCTATTATAAGCAAGTGATATTTCCTGTTAGTTTCCATGTCATATATAATAAACGTCATTATGTATTACATCAAGCGATATATTTTGCTGACAGAGAGTGAATGCATTACAAAATAATTTTCACTAAAATGTGCCTTTTCAATCGATAATTAACTCAGTATTTTTATAGAACACGCTATGTATTTCATTCTTGTTTCTGTCAGATAGAAATATTTTTGTTGTTGTTATGGTTGCTGGTTTTCTTTGATTGCCTATATGACGTTCAATATTTACTTATCCAACATACCAAACTACACATACCTTTAATGCTCAATAAAAATCGAACCACATGGCATATTAACATGTAAATATATCCTGAACGCATGTTAAAGCATGCGGATTAAAATGTCGTAAACGTAAAATGTTGAATGAAACACAGAAATATTCAGATGAAGGGTAATATGACATTAAATGTTTTTTTTTTTAATAGTCGCTTTTTCATACGAAGTTTCACTTACACGCTATCAGAGATCTCAAGTAAAATATCTCCATACGCCAAAGCCAGTTACACTAAATGCCTATTTCAGTATTATACAGGCAAATATATTTTTACTGTTTGGCTGCAACATTTTCATTACATGTCATTGAAATTATACGTTGTATTGTTTTTAAATTTAATGCACAAGGCCAGCAATTTTGGGGGAGGATGTAAGTCGATCAAATCGACCTTATTGCTCATCTGGTACCTATATTATCGACCCTGAAAGGAGGAAAGGCAAAGTCGACGTTGGCGGAATTTTAACAAAAAGACGAACGAAATGCCGCTAAGTATTTTGTCCGGTGTGATAACATTTCGTGATAACCCCCATTAGATCAACTCCAGTGCTCAATTGGTACGTATCTTTAATCGACCCTGAAAGGATGAAAGGCAAAATTGACCCCGGCAGAATCTGAACTCAGAAAGTAAAGACGGACGAAATACCACTAAGCATTTTGTCCGGGTGCTCACGATTAGGCTAGCTCACCGCCTTATCTATTGTTCTAATATTAATATGGTTTCAAATTTTGGAACAAGGCCAACAATTTCGGGGAGAGGGTAAGTCTATTACATCAACCCCAGTACTCAGCTGGTACTTATTTTAATTCTATAAACCCCGAAGGGATGAAAGGCAAAGTCGACCTCGGCGACATTTGAACTCGGAACCTAAAGACAGATGAAATGCATTTTGCCCGGTACGGTAACGATCCTGCCAGCTTGCCACCTTATGTAATATTCCATTCTATACTGGGCACGAAGGCCTGGAAATTTGGGGGGAGGGGAGTAGACGATTTTATCGACGCTAGTTCGTAACTGGTACTCACTTTATCGACCCCGAAAGGATGAAAGGCAAAGTTGACCCCGGTGGCATTTGAACTCAAAAAGTAAAGTCGGATAAATTGCCGCTAAGCATTTCTCCCGGCGCGGTAACGACTCTGCCAACTCGCCGCCTTCCCACCTTATGTAATATTAATATTAAATATGTGATATTAATAACACTCTTTGAGCAGATCTATGTTCACACATGTTTCATTGGAGACCATCCCATTATTTTCAAGCATAGCGGTATCTAGCCCAACACTATGTGACTTTCTGTATTAAATTAGCGGACAGGTTCGAGTGATTTATTTTCTTGTTTCTTTATCAAAGAGATGTTGAGGAAATAATTCTTTGTTGTTTATTTATAGAAGGCTACAAATAGTGTGACGAAGACAATAACCTACTTATAAATATGATATATAATAGAGACACAATTAAAACACAATATAAAATACCGTAGTGTGTGGACATGTTAGTAGTGAGGGCTTTCAATGTAATGAAATTTGAAGAGATAAAGTGATAAGAAAAACTAGAGAACCTATCCTTGTTTTATCATTTTCACATATCCCTTCATCTATTACTGTTCTCGCTCCATGTATTCATCCATTAGATGTTCTCTAGCTATCTGTCTGTCTGTCTATCTCTGTCTCTGTCTCTGTCTGTCTGTCTGTCTGTCTGTCTCTCTCTCTCTCTCTCTCTCTCTCTCTCTCTCTCTCT
>JAOPUL010001697.1:10860671-10876204 GCA_027564515.1 Octopus rubescens | reverse complement strand
CCGATCAAAAGAGGTATCTTCCAGGGAGATTCTTGCTCCCCTTTGTTGTTTGTTATGGCCTTGATCCCCCTTTCTGTGGTTCTACGCAAGGCCAGGGCGCACTACGAGCTGAAGAAGAATGGACCTCGTCTCAACAACCTTCTCTTCATGGACGATTTAAAACTGTTTACAAAAATTAAACCTGAAATGGAGGGGCTGGTTGAGACTGTACATATTTGTAGCAGGAATATAGGAATGGAGTTCGTGATCTCAAAGTGTACGTTGCTCACTTTGAAACGAGGGAAAAGACCAGAATGTAGGGGCATAGAATGGCAACACGGGGAGCGAATGGGAGACCCGGATGAGATGGATACTTGTACCTCGGGATCCTGGAGATGGACAATATTAAACAGAGAGAAATGAAAGACAGGGTCACCATTACATATTTGAAGTGCCTCAAACTCCTCATGAAAACAAGACTCAATGTAAGGAAACTTGTGAATGCCATCAAACTATGGGCTGTTGCTGTAGTCCGCTATAGTGCACCAATTCTGAAATGGGCACGAGCGATATTCTGAAATGGGCACGAGATTGGACAACTGATCGCACTACCCGAAAGACGATGATAATGTATGGTACTCTCCACTCTAAGGCGAACGTACACCGGTTGTACATGAAGAGGTGTGACGGTAAACGTGGCCTGATTAGCGTATGGGAGTGCATCGAGAGTGAAAGACGAAGAATGGCAGAGTATTTGGTAAACAGAGAGCAAGACCTGCTACAGTATGTTGCTAATGTAGAAGGAGCTACCTACGATGGAGGAGGAGGAGTTGAGAGTACTAATAGATTCCGTTCACGGATAGTTAGAGTGAGCGAAGAAACACTACTCCGCATGGTCAGTTCCACCGTGAAACTAATCACTTTAAAGACCAGGAGGCATCATGGAGGTGGCTCAGCAAAAGTGACCTAAAGAAGACCTAAAGTCTAATCATTGCTGCTCAGGACCAGGCATTAAATACCAACTCAGTGAAAAGAGATATTTACCACAAAAGTACAACGAACCTCTGCAGAATGTGTGGGAAAAAGGTAGAAAGCGTGACTCACATTGTGAGTGCTTGCGAAAATCTTGCACAAGGAGTACAAGGGCAGACACGACAAGGTAACTCAAAATCTGCACTGGCTACTATGCTGGAAGTATGGGTATGAGGTAACGGACGCTTGGTACCAACATACACTGCAAAATGTAATGGACGAAATCGGGAAAACAAAAATCCTCTGGGACTTTGACTTTCAGCCAAACAAGATGTTAGAACACCGAAGACCAAATATAGTGACGTTTAGGAGGGACAAAAAGAAGAGTTTAATAATTGACGTTGCAGTACCGGGAGACCAAAATATCATCATGAAAGAAAGAAAAATATAATAATAATAATAATAATAATAATAATAGAAGAAGAAGAAGAAGAAGAAGAAGACATTGCTTGTTTATTGACATCGTGGTCCCAGGAGATATCCGCATGGCAGAGAAAGAGAAGGAACAAAATGGATAAGTACCAAGACTTGAAACATGAGCTAGCACGTCTTTGGAAACTGGGGAAGTGGAGATCATAGCAGTTGTGATAGGGGCAGTTAGAACAGTGACAACCAAATTTCAGAAATGGCTTGGCAAACTTGGATTCACTATCAGACTGAGATTCTCCAGAATACAGCACTGCTTCGAACAGCCAGGATTTTGAGGAGAATTATGTCAATGGAAATGACAGGAATCATGGTCATTCGTTATGACCCGCTCCTGATCAAAGGATATCTGCACACCTTCAACATGAGAAATACTATAATAATAATAGTGGTTTCAGATTTAGGCACAATGCCAGCCATTTCGGCGGAACGGTTTAGTCGATTACATTGAGCACTATGTTAAACTGCTACTTATTTTATCGACGCCGGAAAGATGAAAGGCAAAATCAAACGCGGCAGAATTCGAACTCAAAAGGTCGAGACAGACTAAATGCCGCTATTCATAATAATAATAATAATAATAATAATAATAATAATAATAATAATAATAATGATTTCTATACTGGGCACGAAGGCCCGACATTTTGGGGGAGGGGAGTAGTCGATTATATCGACCCCAGTTTTCAACTGGTACTCACTTTATCGACCCCGGAAGGAGGAAAGGCAAAGTCGACCCCGGCGGCATTTGAACGCAGAACGTAAAATCGGAAAAATTGCCGCTAAGCATTTCTCCCGGTGCGGTAACAACTCTGCCAGCTTGCCGATAATAATGGCAGCACAATCGATGGGGAGAAAGAAAGAAATTGTAACGTAGTTCAATGTATATCATATTAATTAATAGAAAACTATTGCGAGAGAGATAATCTAAGAGACTAGAAAAATGCAAATGTGTGATAGTTATTCAATCTATAAAGATGTATGACGTTTAACATTTATCTTTATCTCTTGCTTCCATATGACTATTTATTCAACGAATTTTTGTAACTCGAAAACACGCCATCTTAAAAAATATTCTTCCGTAATGTAAAAGTTATCAATTCAAGTCTTTACATTCTATATTTATTATACTATCCCTTGTTAATTAAAGATACTATAACCATACTGAATTAATTTATGGAATCAGAAATAACTGAATATCAGAAGTCTAATGATACATCACAAGAACGTTTTAAGTAATTGTCTAAATTCATTTCCTATTAATCTTTAAACATTTTTGATGGATGTTATTTATTTTAGCATCTTATGCTCTCTAGTAGAAAAAGACGTCTTTTATTGGAATATATCGAATATAAATAGTTTGATTTTCTCAGAGGTAGTTTTGTGGCATCAGATTTTATGATAGATCACAAGATTGTTAAAATTGGCAAATATAAGCTAATTTAGCACATTTATTTATTGGCAAGATTTGTCTTTTATATTTAACTGAAAGTTAACAATTTTCACATATAATACTTCCATGAAGAGAAAGTCTACAACAGGTGGCGTGTAGATATTTAAGGAAGATACAAATTAATAGCTTATTTCGATTTGGTACCAATTATGCCTTCTTTTATAGGAAGCGAATCAAAGTGGCAGCAGGAAGAATTATACCATAAGTAGTATAATCTGGTTAAGATAGGAATAAAAATCCATTGTACGTTTTTCTTAGACGTAGCCACATAGATAAGGTAGTATCCATGAGCATTTTCAGGGATTCCGAGTGTTGGCTTTCTGATGATGCTTCCAACATAATGGGCTTCGCTAAAAGATATCATTGGATATCGAATTAAGAATAGGTTCGGTAACTCCAATGTTTTTTGTTCCACCCAAATTCTATTTATACAATTTTACTGACTATGCTTTGGTCAATTTGAGGCTTTGAGGGAAGCTACTTGCTAAATGTGAAAACTTGTAGGTCCTTCTCCGATACGACGTAATAGCGAGCTGAACGCCTTTTCCCACACAGAAATGTCTGCGAAGAAGGGAGGGGGGTCATTGCATATAGAACAATCCTGATAGACATTTATTTCCTTATCTACTGAAAATATATTGAAGGAATACAAGGATTGAATCTATATGAAATGGAAAACATTAACGTTTTTCTAGACTTATATTGTTTGTTTGATACGTCGGTTCGCGACGCAGAAGAATGTCACAAAAGAAGTAAACAAAACAATAATAATTATCATTTTTCGTTTAAAGTAGTAGTAGTAGTAGTAGTAGTAGTAGTAGTAGTAGTAGTAGTAGTAGTATCGTCCCTAAATCGGCAAGCTAGCAGAATCGTTATCACACCGGGAAAATGCTTAGCGGCATTTCTTCTGACTTTACGTTCTGAGTTCAAATGCAGCCGGGGTCGACTTTGCCTTTCATTCATTCGGGGTCGAAACAATCAGTACCAGTTGAGTACTGGAGTCGATTGAATCGACTATCCCCGTCCCAGAAAATTTCAGGCTTTTGTGCCCAGTATAGAAAGGATTATTATTATTATGAAGATGTCACACAGTAACCAATATTGTGATGTTGTATATGATGTTGTGTGTACCGAGGGATTTGTACTGTCTGTCAAGTCCCAAGGACCTCAGACAGACAGTACTTTACGCAGTATGCGTGCAGTTCCAAGTAACGCCGTTTGTTACAATACATCAAGGTTGTAGGGTAATTCTAACGTGCCCAGATGATTCTTCAGGTTCAGTGGTATTGAACCCAATGCTCCGATGACAACATGGAAAACCTTTATACTTGACTCTCGCAGCAGCCACATCTTGGCGATCTCAATTTTCAGGTTTCCATATTTGTCGACCTTTTCTCTTTCTTTAATAGTAATATTTTGATCTCCTGGCACTGCTACGTCGATTATTAGGCATTTCTGTTTTGTTCCGGCTAAAAGCTACTATATCTGGTCTTCGGTGCTCTTAGCACCTTGTCTGCCTGGAAATCAAAGTCCCAGATGATCTTTGCCTTCCCATCTTCGTCCACTACCTTTTTGCAGTTTATGTTAGTACCAAGCCCCCGCTACCTCATATCCATACTTCTGAGATAGAAGCCATTGCAGGCTTCGGGCTCTCTTGTCATGTCTGCGCTTGTACTCCTTCGGTGCAAGACTTTCACAAGCACTCACAATGTGAGTCACGCTTTCGACGTTTTTTCCGCACATTCTGTAGAAGTTTGTTGTACGTGTGTGGTAAATATCCGTATTAAATGCCTGGTCATAGGCAGCGATTATTAGGCTTTCAGTTGTCATTTTGGCTCACCTTTGCTGAGTCACATAAATGATGCTTCCTGATATTTTAAGTTGTCGGTTTCATGGTGGAACTGACAACGCAATTCCATATTGATTATTGTTTCTTGTCTCTCGTTGGCTATCCGTGAACGGAATCCATTAGCACTCTCAACTCTATTGCTGGTAACTCCTGCATTGGCAGCATGCTGTAGCAGATCAGATCTTGTTCGCTGATTTCCAAACACTCTGCTATATTTCGTCTTTCATAGTCGATGCACTCCCGTACGCTAATCAGGCCACGTCCACCGTTACATCTCTTCACCTACAGCCTGTGTACGCTCGCTTAGGGTAGAGAGCACTATGTATTGTCATCGTCTTTCGTGTAATGCGATCCAGTTGGTCAATCTCCGCACGTGTGTATTTCAGAATGGGTGCATATTTTTCTCTTTCCAGTTCCATTGACATAACTCTTCTCAAAATCCTGGTTGTTCCAATTAGTGCTGTTTTCTGGAACATCTCAGTCTTGATAGTGAGTCCAAGTTTGCAAAGCCATTTTAGAAATTTGGTTGTCACTATTCTAAGTACCCATATGTCAACGGCTATATCCTTCACATTCCTCAGCTACAACAAACGTGCTATCTCATGCTTCAAATCTGGGTACTTATTTATTTTGTGCATCTCATTCTCTGCCATGGAGATATCTACTGGGAGAGCAATGTCAATAATCCAGCAATGTCCTTCATCTTTCTCAATTAAGATCAAATCCGGTCTTCTTGCTTAAATCACGTTGTCACATTGCACAATGAAGTCCCGTAGAAATTTCGCCATATCCTCTTCCATTACAGCTGGTGGCTGGTCTTCATACCACTTGTCAGCTTTTTCCAAGTTGTATTTCCCACATAAAGACCAATGTACAAATCGAGCATCATTGTCGTGTCGTCTCGTGTAATCCCGCTGTGCCAGAGAGCTACATGTACATACAATGTGGCTTGTGGTTTCTCCAACATTCCCACCCATTCTTCACAGTTTTGATTCGCTCATTTCGTCAATATGGAATTTTAGGGTTTTTCCGTTAATGCCTGCAACTGGGCAGCATAGCTAATAGCTTCTGTTCCTTCCTTCACATCTCCCTTCCTCTTCCAAGCCCATGTTTCCTGCTTGTCGATCTTTCCAACATTGGACTCTATTCCGCTTAGGAACTGTCCATGCATTACCTTGTCCTTCCATTCTGTAGTCTTCTCTTCAACTTCCTTTTTTTAACTCTTCATTGTTGGGCACGACTCTGTTTATACGATCCCAACCAATTTAACTCCCATGAGTAATGGTTCTGCGCCGTTCCGGAGATGCCATCCAAGACTATTTTCTTCACTTCTTATGCAATCTTCGCAGCTTATCACATCTCTGTCACCATCTTTTCGTGGTAAGTATATTCTATGCACGTGACTTTTAAGACGCAAGGCTCCATACATAGTCATTTTTTTCCCGCGTTTCTCGGTCCATCTGGTTTATCTCTTCTTTTGTCTATTTAAGTATGCCCACTCCATATCGTAGTACCGATACAGCCCAGTTATTGACGGCAGTTACTTTATTTTTTCAGTTAGTTTTGATTTGAGAATTAAACAGAGTCGTATCATATACTCTTTCTTGTGTAAATTCTTCATTTCCTTTTCTTTTTTTCTGTCAGTCTCTAAGATGCCAATGTACTTATACCCACTCTTTTCAATATCCTTCATGATACTTCCGCCTGGCAGTTCTATCCCTTCGGTTTTCACCACCTTTCCTCTGTGAAGTATTAGGACTCCACATTCCTTTATCCCGAGCTCCATTCCTATTTCATCACTGAACAAGTGTACTGTTTTGATCAATGAGTCTACCTGCATCTGGATCCTTCCCAAAAACATCTATGAACAACAAATGGTTGGTTTTAATGCTTCGTCATCCCCACACATAACCAAGGTCAGTCTTTCTCAGTAGAATAGACAATGGAATCATGTACATTACAAACAGAAATGTTGATAGGCAATCTCTATGAAAAATCCCCCTCTTGATTGTGACCTCTCCCAGCGTTTTACCACATGACGTTAATTCAACCTTCCAATGCTCTGCTGTATAAATTCTCTTATATTATTGGCTACTCCAAAAAGGGTCAGACACTCTAATATCCACGACTAAGGAATTAGGTCATATGCCTTTCGGTAATCGATCTATGCCATTGAGATATTGGTATGTCTACTTCTGCAATCTCTGAGTATGGCTTTAACAATCAAGAGTTGATCCTTCTTGTCTCTACTTCTTAGATTGCATCCTTTTTGTTCTTCTGGGAGGATGTTTTCATTTTCCAAGAGAGAATATTATTAATAATATGAAGTTTTCGCTCAGTACCCAATATTGCGAAGATGTAGACGATATTGTGTGTACTGTGCTGTCTGTTTCATTTCTGTTTTGCTTATCCCTGTATTTGCCAGGTAAGGGACTTTCTTTCCATCGTTTTATCATGCTATTTTATTGTTCAAGTTTCAGATTACATTTCAGTTGCTTTACACGCTTTTGTTGTTTGTTCTTCTTCATAGTTGTCAGGTACTATTATTTCTTTCATGTATTTTCCAGCTTCCTTAAAGATAGAAAACATTGTTTTTTGTTTTGCTCATGTCTTTTAACTTTTTGTACCAGTTCTGAGTTGGATATTTCTGTACCCCTACGGTGGTTATTTTATAATAGTTTTCTCGTTGTATCAAGTTTCTACCACCTTCAATTCGTTGTTGTATATTATCTTTCTATATCAGATTTTGGGTGGTGTATTCCAAATTTCGTCATTATTGTTCTTGCTCTCTCTAGTTTGATTAGTTCATTTAGTGTCCGATTGAGAATATTGAAACTGCATCTTATAACTGGGACAGCTAGAGTTTTCTCACTTTCATTTGTGTGTGTTGTACCGTATCTATTTAATTGATTCCTAGCTGTTTGTATTTCTGGATTTGGTCTATTTCTCGTGTTTCATTTTCTTTATCTAGTATGATATTGGTACTCTTAACTAGTTTTCCTCTTTTCAAGGTGGCTTTGGCAAACTTTCCTAAGCCGAATTTCTTGTGTATTTCTTTGTTAAATCCATGCACTGCCTGTAGTAATGTTTCCAGTTATTTATCATTTACAGCATACAGTTTAAATCATCCATGTACAAGAGATGGTTGATTGTCTTACCGTAACATTTGTATCCACATCCAGTTCTGTTTAGCATGTCAGTTAAAGGCGTAAGTTACTGGCGGAAAAGGAGTAGATAGAGCGAAACTCCTTGGAATATTCCTGTTTCAATGGGGATGGTTTTATGATTCCCTCTTTTGTCCGGATCTCCAGCACTGTTTGCCATTTATTCATGACATATTTTATATATTCTATCATCGTTGTTGCTACCATGTTCATGGATGTTGTTTCCAGGATCCTTGTGTGATGAATATTGTCAAAAGCCTTTCGATAATGAACCCAAGGTATGCTTAGACCTTTTTTTTCTTTTCGGCTGTCTTCAATTAAGGCTTTATTGATAAATAACTTATCTTTACATCCATATAAACCTTTGCAGCTTCCCTTCTGTTCTTCTGTGAACAAGTAATTTTCTTACAGATGTCTGCCTATTCTGTGCGATATTATTGCAGTTAAAGCTCTGTAAGTCGTAGGGATACATGCTATGGGTCTGTAGATTTGTGGCTTTACCGTTTAAGTCGATTTAAGAATTAGGATAATTTTCCCTTCTGTGAGCCATTCACATGTTATCTCTGGTTTTACTAGCATCTCATTGAATTTCTCTGTTAAATATTTTAACTAGGTATTGGGGATCTTTTCGTACCGTGGTGCCGTCCGATTGCTTAGTTTTTACAATGCCTGCGTGACCTCTTCCACTGTTATATATCTCCAGATTTGTTCAGGGGCTCTTCTACTTGTTTTAATAGAACTTTGCTGGGGTTGCTCCTACGCAGACCATTCTTCTTTCCCAAATTATTCCGCTTCTTCTGCTGTTGGTACTGCAGTGAACTCTATTTTATTTTTACGAATATATTGGTAGAATCGTTTGGGACAGGCGGTGACCTATATGATTTGTTCAAATAATCTTCGCTGTTTCTCATACCGGCGAATTCTTTGTGCTTTGGCGAGGATATCTTGACTTAACTGTTCTTTTAAATCCCTTATATCTTGTTTGGTTATTTTGTATTCTTGTAGTATTTTTCGTTCTTTCTCATTGTGCAGTAGCGTTGTTTGTCTGCTAATTACATTAAGGATTGACAGATCCTTTCTTTTATTTTATATTATTTTTCTGGATGTTGTTTTTTTTATTGCGCTTTTCAGGTTGCAATACTCCTATTCGTTCTGCATTCCTTCTCGTTTATATATTTGTCTGTGATGTTCTGGTTTGGTACATGCTGGTCATCCTTATGAATTTCTAGGGTTTGGGATTCCTTATTTTCTTTGCTTTTGTTGCACATGTCCGGTCTTTCCTCATATTTTACAATCCCAGTACTTATATGTTTGTTATGTATTGTTATATGGCCTCTATTTACGTTTTCCTGATGTATTTCTTTCCGTTTAAGTGCTCTATTTTAAGTTCAGATATTTTGTTTTTGTTTCGAGAATGTATCTTCTTATGTTGGCTAGTTTATTAGGGTTCATAGCTATATCTACCTCTGGAATATTCTTCTTCTAGATCTTATATGTATATGCTGTTGTATTTTTCTTCTGTGAGTAAAATAAGTGTGTAAGATGGAAATATATTCCTCTCGTGTCCTTTTATGCATTTTTGTTTTGATTTGCGGGGCGTAAGGAATAACCTCCGGCCCTTTAGTTTGACGAACATTTTCATAGGGTACCGCTCCGTCCATTTCTGGTTTTAAAGTGTTTTGCACGTGCAATTTTTCGTACTAGTTTTGTAATAAGTTTAAATTAGGCACTTCCCGTGTGTTATTCTTGGGTTGAATAATATTGGTATCATTACATTTTTTTTTTATTATGATGGTTGGGGATGGAGACAATTTGTTGTTGATTCGAACCGAAATGTGGCGAGCGTGGAGATCTCATTGGGAGGTTCCTCTTCTTATGGGTATAAGGCATGTTTTAATGACTTTTGATTCAATTTTTAGTGTTATACTGATTTTCAAGTTTGTCATTGCATGCTTGATATATTTTATTAGTGTTGGAATTACTTTATTTGTGTGGAAAGATTCCAGTATGCATGAGTGTGGAACATTGTCGAATGCGTTCTGGTAATTAATCCAAGTCGTGGTTATGTTTTTCTTTCTCTTTTTACCGTTCCCTATGGTGGTTCAATTTAAAAGAAGCTGCACTTTACAACCAAACATCTCTTTCCTGCATCTTTTTTTGTTCGTCTGCTACAACATTGTTATACAACATCCCCCTTCTCCTCCTCCTCCTCCTCCTCATCATCATCATCATCATTATTAATATTATTATTATTTTTTAGCTATCAATAAAATAAAATAAATCATCATCATCATCATCATCATCATCATAATCATTATTATTATTATTATTATTATTATTGTTATTATTATTAATATTATTAGTATTATTATTATTATTATTATTGTTATTATTATTAATATTATTATTATTATTATTATTATTATTATTATTATTATACCCCACACTTTACGTCTGTCTTTGTATTGTCCCCCTAATCCATCGCCCTTGTGGCAAATAAAAGAAATCATCATTATTATTATTATTATTATTATTAAAATTATTATTATTATTATTATTATTATTATTATTATTTCAATTCGGATAGATGATCAAATATAGTTCAGTGATTTAATGGTCGATTGCAAATTGTACATAACTTTGCATGGTTATCACATATTATCAATATTTGCTAATATTTCAGTGGTAATATTTCAGTGGTAATGTAATACCACGTCGATATTCCCAATATTTGTGTAAAGGACTTCACCAAAATCTTCAAACAAATTCAAATGAAATTTAACGCCACCGCGCGTTTTCTTTTCTAGTTGGAAGGACATTTCAATTCACTGTTACAAAATATAGATTCCGTTTGACTTGGCATAAGACCAACGATTGGAAAGTACAGATTTCCCATCGACAAAGATGAGATTTAGACTCATATATATATATCTATGTAAAAAACACAAATCTGAAAACAATCAGAAACTTGTGTTAACAGTTGTTGAGAAAGACAAACATGTGCAATACATGATGATTTTTTTGGACTTTGGCTGAAGGCATTTCAAATCGTTATTATAAAAGCGATCTATGGGTTCACTATTTCTGAAATATTGATTACACTCACCTCGTGTTTGTCTGCCTGTCTGTCTGTTTGTCTGGTTGTATGTCTGTTTGTTTGTCTGTCCCTCTAAATTTCTCTTCTCTCTCTCTCTCTCTGTCTGTCTCTCTCTCTCCATATATATATATATATATATATATATATATATGTATATATCTTTTACTTGTTTTGGCCATTAAACTCCAGCCATGCTGGGGCACCACCTTGAATTTTTAGTCGAATGAATCGACCTCATACTTATTTGTTAAGCCTGGTACTTATTCTATCGCTCACTTTGGGCGAAACGCTAAGTTACGAGGACGTAAATTAACCAACACCGGTTGCCAAGCGGTTGTGGGGTACAAACGCAGACACAAGGACACACACACATAGATATATACATAGATATATACATATATATATATATACAATCAAACATTGATAGAGCGTTTACGATTTCACGTGAGTTATAAGGAGTACAAGCGAAAGCTCCTTTAAATCACAACAAAATGAATGAAATACAGAAAGAGCGCATTAGCAAATGTAGTACTACACGGACCGCAAATTACCCCCCACCCATGATTAAATACCTCAAACGTTATACCAACCATTCCTGGTTATTTGATCTGTCGTATGACAATTTTGTGTTTCCTCTGTTAAGATTATTACACTTTTGATCAATTCTACCATGGTAATGCACTGTTTTTGTGACATTCACATCTATCGTGGTTACATTGTCGAACATGATTGTACGCTGATCTCCCCATATTTACCCTTAGTATCATTGATTAAAGTGTACTCATCTTTGGAAGCAGTAGTCCGTTGGTTAGTACCAAAAATCCATTAAGGAAGCATCTCGCTTTGGAAGAGGTTGCCATATAAATAACAGTGGAAAGTCTCAATAATCCTACGATCTTCATAGACATAAATTTTTAGGTTAAGGTTGATTTATGGCACTTCCCAAATTCATCCTTCTTCAAACATTCCTTTATAGGTAAGCTACTATCAATTCAGGTGGAATATGTTTGGTATCTAGAAGCCGAGGTATTTTTGTGCTATTTAAATTAAGCCAATCGTATGTATTCTCTTTTTTTTAAAACGAAAATATTATTAGCAGGAACATAAAGGTTTTGTTTACAGTTTGATCATGACAACCAGGCAATTAATTTGAAACTGGTGCATAAAAAGATTCAGATATGTTACAACCTCGCTCTCTGGTAGGCACTGTACTGCCTCGCCAAAACCTTAAGCAGAATGAATACTGTCAATGGAAATTTGTCCATTGTTGTTTCGCACACAACCAGATGTGACCTATCTGATCTGTGATAGGACATAACCCTGCATTTATGATATAATTCACATTTCCGCTTGCACCATGGTCAGTCGAAGTTTGGAGAAGATTTAACTGCAATATCTCGCAAGTCATGCGACCACATAAAGATTACTTAGTTTGATGGATTAAATATATTTCCATAAAGATAATGCTTTTTGTAGTAAGGATTTTGACGTAATGATAATATATGTCTAATCAGCAAATGGCGCCGACTGAGATAAATTAGGTCCGCAAGTATCAGCTAAATAACATGCATGAAATATTTAAATGGATTTAAATGGATTGAATTATGTTTCGTCTTAGAAGAACGAAAAACAATAAACCTAGCAGCATGTGTTAGCTACGGAAAGAGGCAGTTAATTTCAAATAATAAGAATATATTTAAACAAACGTCCTTTGTAGTTATCTACCGTTCTTGTGACACATATCCTATTTTTAAATAAGCACGACAAATAAAGCTGGTTATTTAATTATCTTAAAATTGAAATTATCTTTCTTTTTTTGCGAATCGTTACCGAAATCGTTAGTAAAATAGATTCCAGTTCACTAGGAATGTGGTGCAACGGTGTTTGGTGAGTGCATGCATAAATCTCCATCTCCATCCACGCCATTTATTTGAGATATTTCTTTTAGTTTAATTCTGTTTTTTATTGTGTTAATTAGACTTCACTAAACTAAATAGTAGTATTTTTCTGTATTTGGAAATATTATTTGTTTAATGGTTTTGCTGTATCACATTGATGATGCTCCTGTGATGAGTTCCATTCAAACGAAATCATAGTGTTTGTATCATAGCATCCACTCACAAAGAACAGATTAACCCCTAGGGATGAGAATTAAATTTGGCCTTTATGTCTTTATTTATTAAAATCATTTTTATTTTAAGACGGTGAGTCGCTAAGAAATGCTTTTTGTTAAAGTTCACTAATCCAGACAGAACTTTCATTAAGAATGTCTTTACAACATCAATACCCACTCGATGTTGCACAGCCAAATGCCATTGATAATTCTAATTATTTTGTAACAAACGTTACCTGAAACGAGATTTGACACTATGGTTAAAATATAATTTGAATTCCAAAAATAAATTACCTTGTCTTCATGTTTTACAACTCTCGAACCTTTCACGATCAGCATGTAGCTGTTTGTAGCATATTTATATATACGCATATACTTTTTATGTAAGCATGCATCCAGATCATTAAAAGCTAGTAGAACCTGGCGATTATCTTCTCAATGCTCTTTAGAGACGACGGTGAATTACAACCATTATAAACGAAAATAGTTTTCCAGTACTTATTCAGAAGAATATCACATATGAGGTACTACAGCCAATGACGCCCAGAAAAAATATTAAAACATTTAACATTCGCCTTTTAGCCTCAGACAATAAACAAACCCCAAGTGGCGTGCGTTAACTCTTGACACACAAAATAGTGAATCTGATTTCAAGTAGAAAATATAATCATTTATTCAAAGGGACCTTAATTCTATCCAACAGCTATGAAAAACCGTTGGAAATATGAACATCGTTTTGAATGCCTATCATAAAATTATAGAACGTTTTGCTAAATGCCAGTTTTTATGAAATGAGTGGATGGGTATTAAATTTCCCATTTAACGTTAGAAATATATATAATTAGATGAGCTGATTTACATAAAATAATGTTTCAAATGATTAAGGTTTAATGCCTATCTTTCCCTAATTACCAAAAAGCTGATAGTAACGAATAGTTGAAAGTATTAATCTGTTGATAGTGAAAAGTTAACCTAAATGATATTCTATCTAATTTATGTCTAATGGTTTAATGAAGTAAATGATTGATGCATTCTACTACAAACTGGAAGCTCCTCATGTCGATGTGGATTGAGTTATTAAAAGATAAGTCATATTCTTGAACACTGTTCAGCATTCTGGTGATATCAAAAAGTTATCGGTAAAATATATTTGATTGTTATGTCGATTCTCCAGTACACTCGGCATATTCTTCTAAAACATAGCGATAGACGCAAACTAGATGCTTAGGTTAACACGTTATCTAAGACGAATTTCAGTTTGGAGTGGTTGAAAGCAATTACTTCAATCGATCATATCACTAAGTATAGAATGTATATGAAACTAGTTTGTAAATATTCCCATGTTATATAGCACATCATATTGGGCTTGACACTGCTCCATTTATTCAAGTTGACGTTACTGGTAGATGTGCATGCCATCATCCAAACATTACTTCCTTGAAACCTATCATACTGTTAGTGTTAAACTATGCTCTTCTACAATCGAGGCAGTTCCCACTAACCTGTTTAAAATAATTACAAGCGGATAGTAGAAAGTACAAAAAAGCAAAGCAATCACATCCAAACAATCATATTACTTTACAGAAATGAATTCTTTTTATCGTGTAAAATATGAAAGTAACTTAAGCTGATTCTGTCTCATTTAAATGATGAAACTATTTTCAATCGTTAAGACATCCTTCTTCCAAGGAAAGAAGCGATTTCATGCTATTTCAATTAACGGACAATCCAGTACTAAAAACGGAAACATAAAACAACACCAAAATTAATGGAAATAGACAACTATCTTATTATAATCAGAAAACTTATATAAATCCAATTCTAGTACTCAATTCAACATAAACATTCAGAACAAACAATCACTTAGTGATATCGGAGCAGCTATCTTTCCTAAACAACACAGCTTCATTCATAATTTAGAAGCAATAAATTGGAAACGATTTGTTTTCTACTTGCATGTTTTTACCACTTTAACCTTTTAGATATAAATGCCCATATATTTCTGTTGGCCCTGAGTTTAAATGGAGAATTTGAATGTTTCAAATAATGAGATACATTTGGGCAACAATAAATAATCTGATATAAAATCTATACATTAGCAAATTGGGTTATGAGAATTGTTCAATACATTTATGGTAATTGAAAATAACATCTCTACTCTCTCTCTCATAATATATATATATATAATTATAGGCGCGCATGCATACATACATAACTACACACACATCTCTCTCTGTCTCTGTCTCTGTCTCTGTCAGTGTCTCTGTCTCTGTCTCTCTCTGTCTCTCTCGCTCTGTCTGTCTCTGTCAGTCTGTCTGTCTGCCTGTCTGTCTGTCTGTCTGTGTCTCTCTCTCTCTATATATATATGTATATATATATACATATATACATACATACATATATATATATGCATACATACATAT
>JAOPUL010001697.1:10811600-10823890 GCA_027564515.1 Octopus rubescens | reverse complement strand
AATAATAATAATAATAATAATAATAATAATAATAATAATAATAATAATAATAATAATAATAATAATAATAATATAACGTGTGTTATGTAAAAGGAGGGGGAATTACTATACTAGAGATAACGAGAATGATTACCATATTAAATGGAATTAAGCGTGGCAGATTAGATTTTCTAGCTTTGAAATTTAATGATGTGCTGAAATGTATATATAGGCATTTTATTAATTATACTTATAATCAGTGATATCGTACAGAGATCATTCTTCTCTGAAATATTACATATTCAGTGTAATACAAAGTGAAAATAAAGAGAACTATAGTGGAAACAAAGAATGAAAGGGTAGCATGTTGTTATTGTTTAGATCGGCCAGTTCCTTTGTGTTCCCTCTTTTACTCTTGAGATCGATACGATCAATGTTCAGCTTAAAATTCTGTACATTGAAGCCTACAGGGAAATAAACTTAATCATTACAAAGGAAATATAATTCAAGCTGAGAAGATTTACAGATTGTAAGAAAATAAATATAACATATAATCAATACGATATTGGCGAATTTAATAGATATACACTGTAGATCAAATAATATAAATAGAAAACTGAAGGCTTAGAGAAAATGAAAGGGATTTATATCAGCAACTGAACTGCAGGGAAGAACATCAAAACATACTGGGAAAACATTTGAAGTAACACATTCATGTAAAGTGGATGCATCAGTTACACGGATAATAAATAAGACTAAATCTACGTTACAAACGGTTAATGGTGAAAGAAATAACGACAATACCAAACTAGAAAGCCCAGGCGAAGAGGTTCTTATAGGCTTCTAGTTAGAAATGTTTTATAGGTAATGGTTTATAGGTAATGGTTTATAGGTATGCGTTCGCTCACAACATGTCGACCAATATTTAATAAAGTTATCGGTATAGATAGAGATAGGAGGAAATATCCATAAGCGAACAGATAGCATAAATACAGGAGTCAGGTTTATAACTACAAGTGTATCACATGTTTATAGACTATGCACAAAAGCATTAGCTTGGGTTTGAAATTAGAAACTAATATAGCAATAAGTAACAGAATGGTCATCCATATAATGTGAGGGCCTCAATAGTGAAACAAAAAGAGACAAGTGAAATACTTTGTTAGAGTCTCTTCAAAATGTATGCATTCTTTTGTTCGTATGAAGTTTACTATTTATACATATAGCAATTGTTATGATCAAATAATTTGTTAGGGAATTTTGTTTTTGTTGTGTGGAAGTAGAATTCCCCTATTTGGTTGGCTCCTAATCGACGGTGCCGACAAGATAAATGGACATGCGCAGAGAGCGTAGCGAGAGGTCGATGAGCCGTCAAGCCGAGAGTCGTATATCTCTGAGTAGAAGACGTTATATTATTCGTTACATCGTACGTAGAACGTGTGACAGAACAGTTTTCAAATAATAAAGCAAAGAGATTTGACGGGAGATATATATGTGCATAATACCTGACAAGGTTGCAAAAAATAATGTAACTATAAAGTTAGATATTACCATAATCACTGGCATAGAGGAAACCAAACCTTATCGTAGACATAATAAAAGAAACAACAGATATCTGACATCAAGTGTACGTTATTCCACCGGCACCTATCCTGGACAAAATTAAATTATTGGAACGAATTGATTCCAATGCAGAGCTCGTTAACAATTCATAATGGTTTATTCTCAATAAGTGGTAATATTTGATTGCATGTGCCAATGAAAAATCTAAGTAATTGAGTAAGGAATACCATGTTCATTACACATAGAAATGATGACATGAAGTTAGTAATTACAGACAAACTCCCGAGCAATTGCATTCGTAAGCCCTTCCTAAATCTTACATTTTTAAATGAAATTCTCTGCCTATTTCACTGAGAGATGTTCCGGATAAAATTTTAAAAAGTAATAAGGAATACTTTTGAAGATCTGAGAGCAACGTCTTTATTAAAAGAAATTCATCCCAATACGAGGGATACCGAAAGGAGTAAAATACAAACTGTTATACCTACGGGTAATCCTTTTAGAGGGTGATTATACGGATGTTCCACACTATAATCACGTCATTAGATGTAAACACACATATTATCACATTCAAACTGTGTAGAATTGAATATTTAGGATATGCTATGGTAGTAAACCTCTACTAAAATATTAAAATTGTTTTACAAAATACTAGCAAACATTCGTCGTGGAGACCTTCTCATCAGTTATATAGATGAAATAGAATTACTCAAATAAACTATGTAGATCTCACTACGCGGTTACCTCCACCCCCGATATCTAAGATTTCTCTAAAATCATACAGTTTTAAAGAAATAGGTATATCTCCTAACGTAATACTGAATATGCTGTCTGACATTAAAACTGGGATATTCATTGATGGAATGTCTTGTACTCTCGGGCGCTCGCCTAATGTTGATCCCGACAACAACAAAGAAACAACAACAATTGGAACCATTTCTTTCATCCACAGAAATTACAGACTCAACTTCACTTCTGTTCGAACTCTTATTGCATTTGCTACTATCTATATTTTCTAATTCTACTTGAGTTGTTACATAAGATATATAAATATCATGAAGATATTAATTATTTGGGGACAGTTAAACATTTCTATTTTCTCTCTTTGTCGTTTCGTTTATGTGCAGAACATTATTGAAAAGAATATTATTGCTGCGTCGTACTAAAGAATCTCACAGTTGCCATAAGTTCACTTTTTATATCTTTCCCATTGGCGCCATGGAGAAAACAAGAAATCACGATTCTTCAGCTGTCTATGATTTCTTATGATGACGAGCTATTTTCGCAACTTCAGCTTCCATAGACACAAACATTTGAATCAAAAGCAAAAGATTCAGTTGAATTCTTATTTCAGATGTTTAATGGCCTGGAAGATTTTATCTGGCAAATAGAAAACTGGAAGAACACATGAAGATTGTATATGTCATCACAGTGTGAAAAATCCTTCTTGCCAGTCCAGTGTATGAAGGCATTCAACTGGTAATTTAGTCATAAAAATATTTAGATGTAAGATTTCATAGTCTTGAAAGTTTTATTTGCGCATGATTGAATATTTCAATGATAACATGCAGATAAAACACACACAAAAATATAAATATACAAAATGTAAAAATATGCTACGTACCGTTTCTATCAGTATTGCGTATTTTAGTAAAAACAATTTCGTTTACACTTTTTTCTAGAGTTTTTAGTTTCAAATTTTGCATTAATAAAACTATGATATTTTTTGTAAACAGGATTTGGTTGGCAAGCGCAAATGGTATTGCTATATATAAAAAAAACAACCAAATAAGAGAAGAAATAAATAAAGGAAGAAAAATGAAACAAATCGAAATTGAAATTTGGACTTGTATCAAAATTCAAAATGTTTTTGAATATTTAATACATATTTTTAAAAAATAATTTTTCTTTATAATGAAATAAGTTTCCAATTTTAATTTCTCTGTTAGATTTTAAAACATTTTTGTTTAGTTGCACATTTGGGATATAAGTTTGTTTATAAATTGAAGAAAAAAGCAACTTTAATTTGTGGTTTTACCTTTAGTTCGTACAAAGCCAGTTTCTCTACATGAGAGTGCTCATGCTTGACGGTATATATGTATGTGTATATATGCATATATAGTCTTGTGTTTCTCTATAACACATTGTGTGTATTGCCAATATATTATGATGCGTATATTATTAAGCCAGTGTGTTTTTGCAGGAAGTATGTAACGTTATACATTTGTGTGTTCCATTCTCTAACTTTCTTTGTACGTACAAGTGGATCTATATACTTTCTATAACAGACGATTTCAAGTTAGAAGATGTTGATATTAAGTTGAAAGATCAAACAATGGCTGCCACAGAGGTCTTTATCAAGAGGATGCGATTTACAGAATGATAAGTTCATTCAATGTACTGCAGCTGATTCTCCCACTCGACTTAATTATAATGTTGCAATACAGCAGTTATATTATAACGTTGTGTTCAGCTACTTGATTAATTACAGTTTGTAGATAGACGAGACGATAACGACATGATTTACATCAATATTCCTAATCCAAAACGCATGTAGAAATACACTTTCTAACAGACACTCGAGCATGCGTGCGTGTAATGTGTTTATCGGTGTTTGTATGTTGTCCTTGCCTTTGGTTGTTGTACTTGTCTTTCGCTATTATTTTGAATTTTCAGTGTTCATGGACACAGTCATATCTTTCAACAGAACTATTTTCTTTTATTACAGTGATTCCTATTATCTTTCATTTGATCCATTTTAATCATTAACTCTCTCTCTCTCACTCTCTCTCTCTCACTCTCTCTCTCTCTCTCTCACTATCTTTCTCTCTATATACTTTGCCTCATCACAATCACTATCTTTCTATCACCAGATGTTGTACCCACTCTCTCTTCCTCTCCCATACTCTCTTACCCCGTTCATACTCCATGTCTTGCTCATGCGTAACACTTTTTCTTTCAGCCGCTTGTCTTATGGGCATCACACTGACAAAATGTGTCCAATAATTGATGGTCTTTGTTTTTGTGGAAGTCATTGGTTTTCTACCTCTTCCATTTTTGTTCTAAAACATTTTTTTTACTCATGTGCATTTTTATTCGCGATACATTTTCAATATATTGTGTAAACTCTGGCGCTCCGTAAATGGATGATACCAATTGATTTGAACGCGCCAATATCTTACGCATTCTTGAAAAATAGTTGCAGATTGCCAAACAAAAGCCAGAGTTGAACACCTATGTCTATCTGTCAACATTTTTTATGGATGATTCCGTACTGAATGTACAATAGGTGTCCACCACGGGGCATATGTTAATTAACTCTCAAAAGCATGCCAAACTTTCAAACTCAAAATGAGTTTTGCAGCAACAGAAGCTCTTTGGCGTTGTCTTCAAGAACACGTCTAATTTGTATCTCGCGTGGATTTGACCCGAATATGTAAACAACTTTGATTAACTGGGATATGCACTAGCCTCAGCTACTTGCATTTAAGCTGATGAGTAATGGTATATTGGCAAGGCGATGACAGTTTTCCAAAAGTTGCGGTATGAATTGTAGGCGTCCCATGTATTCTCATAAATACCAATGCAGTTCCCCCAAGGATTGTCCTTTATGTGGCTGAAATGTCAATCCTTTTCGAATATTTCTTGTGAATATCCTATGTATAAAACAATAGGATGGGTTTTCATATGTAGACTTTCTTACACGTGACGATATATAGTGTTCGTTTGTTCAGCTCAATCAAATCCAATTGTGTTAGGATGGGCATATCAAAATCTATGACTGATGATTGTCGAAATGAATCCCCTCTTTTTAGCTTGGAAATGAAGGTGCACACTTTTGTGCCGTCCGTAAAAGATTCAATTAGCTCCTGAAAGATTCTTAAATTATCAGCCGGATGTATTGAGCGGATGTTGCCCAAGATATGCTTTCTTGCGTTTGTATTTTCACAATTAGTATCGAAGAAGACAATTGGATATCAGTATCATAGAGCAAGTCCTAATAATCTGATGCAACACGCACACACCCACACAGACACATACAAACACAAACACACAAACGCACATAAACATACACGCATAATACACACACACAGGCACCCCCGCACACATAACATAGATACACGCACACATATGCATACGTATCTGAGGACAATTCCTTCCTACGATTCACCGAGGACCTAAATGATTCCTCATTAATGCTACTTTTCACTGTCTAAATAAGCAATAGAAAAACAATGATCCAGGACACACGGGCAGTGTGCTTCCATATATATATAGCAATATTGTATAGTGAGATGACCATTCGAAAATATTTTGGTTGCTCTGCGCAGTCAAATGTGATATTAGCCTAAACAAACACAATAATTCGGAGTTCACTAGCAACAAATTAATCATTACTATCTTCATTACTATACATTCTGATTTCAAATTCCATCGAGAGCTCCTTCGCCTTTCATCCTTCGGGGCCGATAATATAAATACCAGTGAAGTACTGGGGTCGATTCTCCAAGCTCGCCGATGGTTTTACCTTCCTAAATATCGATATGTTAAATAATGTCAGAGTTGCAAATTTACAGAGGTGGAGATTACTTTAAGAGTTACGATGTATATCACTTAAGAGACGTTGAAGTAAAACTAAGAAGAAGTTGTAAAGAAAATCAAGATTTCAGTTTCGCTGAACTATCAAGTACTTTATAGCAATTTCACCATTGATATTATGTATAAAACATATTATAGATCAGCTTCATATCTGTTTCTAGCTGACATGTTTAGGTGTGATAAATACGCTGAAATCCTGGCTAATTGGATGACTATAGAATCTATCTGCTGGAAAGCATTTGAATATCTCCAACTGAATTTTCTCATGTGATGATGTACAAAGATTAATCATTATCTTTTGAACTGGTAGGTGTCAAAGTGAAGCAGATAGGAAATAAAAACTAAAGCGAAGTTAGCTAATGTGTTATGAAAAGAAATTGAAGTAGTAACGCGTTTTAGACTAACGATTATATTTAAAGTTCCATTATGTGTGAAATATTCCTAATGCATAAGGATGAGTTAGCAATGAGAATAAAGAGCAATGAGAATAAAGAACGTATCGCAGCAGCCATAGTTATTCACTAAAACATAAAATGGAATTTGTTTTCTGTGAAAATTAGGTAATTCTATAAAAGTGTACTGTATACGGGCAGATGTACTAAACTAAAATGAGGGCAAACTGTTTAGTGCAATGAAAAATGCAATTTCATCTTTGCTAAACCCCGCCGGTGCACGTATGCATATCTTAATATGTCTCATTCTGTTTCTCGCACACTTCTCTTATAAACGCACGTATAAATAGAGACATAGATAGATAATGGGAGAAAGACAAAATGATACGTATATATGTGTAAGTGTGAGCGTGTTCTCGTATAATAGATTAGTATGTATGTGTGCATGCCTAAGTGTGTTATGGCTTACAAAGCTTGTACCGAACGGAACGCATACACCCGCTGTATATTTTTTATTAACTGACAAAGGTCAGGTAATAATAAGATACTAATGGTAGAATAATTTTCCTCTACAATTCTTTTTTCCTTTCCTTCGTAGCAAGCAAATAATTGATGTTATAGAATGAATATTGATGAGTTCTTGAGGAAGGAATGATGCAAGCAGCTCGCTATCCAGAGAAGACCACAAGGTGGATAACGGAGATGGCACAGTTAACAAGACCAATGCACACAGAAGGATGAAGTAGTAAGAAAGGGGACCGAGCATTGATAAGAAACCATTCAGTGAGAGGAAATGAACTGCGACCAGAGACACAAAGTATCAGCGAGTGGACGGATTGATCCCATGGACAGATGATTTGTAATCCAGGAGCTTGATTCACAAATGTATTGTGCTCTCAATGCGTCATACAAGATGGAGATAATTTTGGAATATCAGAAACGTTGTGCAAAGTTGGTGGCTTGGCAGTTGTGACCCGATTAAATGCGAGAAAGGTGGAAGCCTGTTATGATCGGCTGGAAGCGTTTGAAGCCAATCATATCTTCTTTTACGATTCAGTAACCAATGATAACAAGGGGCTGTATCATTATGATCGGGTAAATAGGGATGAATCTAGGAAATGGTATAGCACTTCTTCTCCAGGGCCTAAAGGGTTTAAGAGACAGAAATCAGCACATGCGATCAAGGTGCTTGTTATGGGGTGGGGATAACAGTGCCGTTATTCTCGTTCCTTTTCTGGAACATGGCTGTGGTTTCAAGAGCAAGTGGTACAAAGTGAAAATAAAATACGGTTTGAGAAGAAACTAAGAAAAACAGAATGTATGAAAATTTGAAAACACTCCACATTCACTCTGACAATGCATTTGCACACATATGTTTGGCGTGACAATGCATTAGCACACTAATGTTTGGCAAGAATAGGCCAAATTGATCCGTTTAATGGTACCTCATCAACCAAACAACCAAGATCTCACTCGCTTCGACTTCCAAATATTTAATTCAATGTAGGAAAATTCAAGGGATGATGATTTCATCAATAGAAAGCTCCCCTGGTCGCCCCGGCTACTATACCATATAGTTATTGTATAGGGATGTGTATAATTGTAGAGTTCTTTTCAGCTGAAACCCAGGAGATCTATTCGTTGAAATGAGTAGTATATAAACCATAAAACGCTAGGAGTAATGAGAAGCGAATATAATTATTTAGACTCTTGTTATCCTTAGGATAACGACCGTTTCGCAGTCTTCATCATGTAATAATAAATTCAGTCTATAATACATTGTTTTACATGAAGGCGACAATATGCATGCTACATATTTTAGAACTCAGCGTTGAAGCACTGGTGTAACCATAATGGTCTGGTGATCTGATGAGCTAGCCTTGTTTCTCCGCACTGATTTGTAAATATTAGTGCAGGCATGTAGAACAATCTATTATACACTGAAATTATTATTACATGATGAAGGGAGCAAAACGGCCGTAACGCTAAGGATGCCATATCGCTAAATAAATATATTCATCTATCATACCTCCTGTCTTTTATGGTATATATATATATATATATATATATATATATATGTATATATGTATATTTATACCATAAAAGTCATGAGGTATGATAGATGGATATATTTATTTCGCAACAGAAGCCCAGTGAGATCCAATTTGTTTAAGTGAAAAGTGTTTCATCCTTTTCCAAGACAAACACGCGTTGAACAAAAATCAGAACTCCTGAATTACCGCCGCCACAATTCTTGCCATCTAATGAGTTGCCAAAAAATCCCAAATGGATAACGAATCTAATATTTACTTTTACCGTTTACCATATCCACCCCCCGCCTAATTTATTTCATTTTATTTCCACTTAAAATACACAAACACTCAAAATGTGCTCGAATCTTTCGCAAATTACTTATTCTTAGAGAGTTCCGAACAGCCCCCTATCAGCCCCAACGATATTTTGCCCACTTTTAAAATAACATTTTTAACCTTAATTTTAATTTTCTAGCCTTCTAATTTCTTTGATTTTATGTATTTTACTTTTTAAATTTATAATTTAATCGTGTATCCAGAGAGAAATGGATTACCCGTGTATTCCTAAAAACCCTGCAAGTTCTATTTATTTTGTATTTAATGTCTTTTTTACTATAATGATTACTTGCATACCTTTTTATATAATATGTGTAGCTGACATATTGTATAGACATCACATAAGATAATGTATTCATATTTTAATTTAATCTGCTCTAGGATTTAACAATGCCTTTGTTTTATTTTATTTACCTACTTGCATATATACCTCATCACAAACCACTTCTATCTTGTTTGAATATGTTCAACACACCGGTCTTCCACAGGAATGTATATAAATATGTTATGTATATGTGCATGTATACATGCACGTGTGTGTATATGTACAAGTTAGTGGGTGTGGGAATTCACATTAGTGGAGCAGGTGAATGTGCGTGTATATATATATGTGTGTGTGTGTGTATGTGTTTGCGTGCGCGTATATACATTTAAATAATATTCCGATACTAAGCAAGCGCCGCGCGAAACAATATTTCGTCCTCTTCGCCTCCTCTCTCCTGTTACTCCTTTCTTTCTTTCTCCTGCTTGCCCTCCCTCCTTCCCCATCTCAACCCTGTCTTTCGGTTCCAAACAGCGATAACATATTTTCTCTTCTTTCTTAATTTTCTTTCTTACCCGTGACAATGTATCAATGTACCAAGAAACCCTTGGGTAGTTGAAAACTTGACTTGTGGTTTTTTTCGATTATCTTTACTCTCTTTACCGATGGAGTGCTTTCCTACTTGTCGAAGTATTACCACATATAATATTATATATATATATGTATATATTACTACCTATTGTGATAGCTGCTGCACTTCACAACTCTTCAGACAGTCTAGCCGAATGTGCATAGCCTCTTTTAAGCTGGATGTATGTGTAGGACCTAGCTGGCCCATTATTGGTAAAATGAACCGAACGAAGAATAGTGAAAAGCCTAAGCATTTTCTAGAAGGAATCCAAATGTCACTTATCATATTTGTTTGTTGGCCATGTATGTATCTTTCCCTAGTCCCAAAATGGGTACGACCACATTGCCAAAACGAATTTCCACTCAGACAGGAAGGGATTAACTATATCGGTTTTCGTTTTCCTGAAAACACCCGGTTTGTGTTAACTTTTAAGAATTATTCTCATGTTTGCTCTATAAAGCTTGGTCGTCCTTGCATTACCCATTTACTTTTATACGGTGTTGCTTCTCTTACGTAATTACATATCTGCATATGTAACTGGTTGACATTGTAATTTTGAGCCTATCTTGGATTTCATATGAAGATGTGTAATTATTTAGCCTGACCTTAACGGGGTCCTTCATTGCTCCGACTTGTTTCTGTAGATATATCTCACCGTCTTTCTTGGACGACCCCATATCTGCTTCGTAGCTTATGCCTACATATTGTATTATCTATACATTGGGAACTCACAGTAAATCCTCCATGATGAACCTATCTTTGTGCCGGATCTTGGCCTCTCCGGCTGTTCATTTATACATAGTCAGGAAAAGAAATGCCTTATAATCTCATTGCGGATATGGATTCATACGATTTCGATTACTCTACCAATACAATTCCACGCCAACTAACATACAGAAACGAATAAGAGTGATTTATCGGGAATTACCTCATTTTGTTCCCAACAGAAAATTGCGTAAATGGTGCAGCTGGCTGTGGAATTATCCCCTATTTAACTATAATTCAATGAGCAAGTAGTTCATTTGATCGGTCAATTGCAATTAATCGCCGTAAATTTAAGTATTGTAATTTACAACTAACATATAGCATACATCGTTGTTTGTAATTCAGTTCGAGATAATTTGAATATTTAAAATTGAGTTAAGTTACTATGAGATTACGAATTGTTGTTTACAATACATGTTAAACTATATTAGTTTCAAATGTTTGTACAAACCCAGCAATTTCGGGAGATGGGTAAGTCGATTACATCAATCCCAGCATTCGACTGGTACTTAGTTTATCGACATCAAAACGGTGAAAGGCAAATTAGATATCGGTGGAATTTGAAGTCAGAACGTAAAGGCGAACGAAATGCCGCTAAGTATTTTGCCCGGCGTGCTAGCGAGTCTGCCATCTCGTCGCCTTAATATGTCAAAATGAATTAATCAAAATGTTGTTCCGAATTACCTATGGTATTGAAAAAGCGTAGCGGGTGTTAGGTGTGACGGTAAAATTGCGACGTAAGGTTTGACAGTGAAATAATAGAGTGAAATAATGTGAGTTCGGGTGTGAAAACCTGTAAGATTGACACATGGCGGGAATCCCTGTTAATCTACCGCATAAACATAAAAGGGCATTTAACTAATGTTTCAGAGTAACCCCAGACATTTGAGATGTTTGCATATAATTGTATAGTGTGTTTGTTTAGTGGCTACAGTTTCAAAATGATAACAAAATATTTACACAGATTTCTTCTGTTCATGAAGAAAACCTATGAGAAAAACATAGAAACTCAATTAAAAATGTCGACAGATTAAATAATATATTTTTATTGTACGTTTTATTTTATTATTTGTTAATTCCTAGATGTAAGACATTGAAAGTTATGTCATATCATAAATTCGGGAAAGTTAAGAAACCATTCAAATCTCAGAGACAACATTACAAAACTAATAATCTAATTAAATTATGTGTTACATATTGAAAAAATAAACAGTAAAGTAAATGGAGAAAAAAAGAAAGAAGAAACTCAGAGAAATCATTTTCTAAAGTAGGCGATTTTATTATGTTTTGTTGCTTAAAACATATTATCTAACATGGTGATGAAGATATACGGAGGTGGAAAACTATAAACCCCAATTGTGTATTCATATACGTGTGCGTGTCAGCCTCTATATATGGCCATAATTCCCCTAAGTATGAGAATGTCTATGTATTTCTATGACATCATTTTTTAAATGTCTTACATTGTTGCTCATATATACACCCCTGCATATATGAATATGCACCATGCGTTTGTGTGTGAAACTACATCTACTTGAATTCTTGTTGTTCTATACGTGTCATACATATACTAGAATGTACTTATACAGTCACGCACATATATACTTGAACGTACGTATACATATACTCACACATATACTACAATGTACGAATACAGACACGCTCACATATAGTAGTATGTTCATATAGAGGCACACACACACACATATATATGCATATATATATATAAA
>JAOPUL010001697.1:10790160-10802726 GCA_027564515.1 Octopus rubescens | reverse complement strand
TATGTGTGTGTGTGTGAGTGTGTGTGTGTGTGTGTGTGTGTGTGTGTGTGTGGAAATACTTCGACAAGTAGAAAAGCACTCAATCAGTAAAGAGAATAAAGATAAATTTTTAAAAAACACAAACCTATAATTCAACTACCCGAGGGGTTCATGGCCGTGTAAAAAAGTTTTTTTTTCATTTCGACATTTATCAAATTGAAAATAAAACCGTTTTTCATTCGACGGTTTTGTTTCTAATTTTTAAAAACTGGGGACGCTCATAAGAAGGCAAACAAGAGAGGTAACTAATATTACAATCGTTTGCTGTCACCCAACGTCTAATTAGTGTCTGGTGGTCTGCTTTTAAATTCTGACAAAATATACTTTTTGAAATGGAGACAAATCGAAAAATAATCATTTCTGGAATTTATATGTTCTTTGGAGGTTCTCAAGTTCTTTAATAGATACAGTTTTTTCAAGAGAACATACTGAACATTTTGTGGACCCGTTAAGATAGGGTCTTATCTTCTGTTGTTTATGAAGCATAAGTTTTGATGAACGATGACAATGGTCTTACTGATGCCAAACGTTAAATCGGAGCTGTAGAAAGTAAATTCAAATGCAGATATAGCAACCTTCTTTCGAATTTTAGGTACGTGATAGGAGACATACAGCAACACTTTTGGCCTTAATATGATAACTTAAAGAGGTAGAGACCAATTTCGATATCAAAGGGAAAACCCTCTCCAAAGCCAGACTCTATATTAACGGGTCCCAAAACTTTTTTTTCTCGCATGTCTTTTACAATAAGTTACCCTATGGATACAATTCAGAAACTACTGAAATGTAACAATATATTTCTATAACATCCCACACATTCATTCAAACGATTGCTAATACAAACCTCACAAAGTTAATGATGTTAGGTGCGCAAAAATTCTCCCCTAAATGCAATATGACAAGATATATTACCGAAATTATTTGGCTTTATATACACTCATATATATTATTCCTTCTGATAGAAGAGAATTCTTATACTATTAGTCATTTGATGGTTAGATATTTATACTATTGTAAACTGTGAAAGTTTCGATTACAATGAAAATTTACTTTTATTGGCAGATTATACTTTGATTGAACTAAAGCGAATCAGATAACAATCATAATCCTAGAAAGCATCGGTAAGAATGAAAGAACATAGTGTTCAGAATTCTATTTTCAAATAATAGAACATGCTCTCTCTCTCTCTCTCTCTCTCTCTCTCTCTCTCTCTCTCTCTCTCTCTCTCTCTTATATATATATATACCAGCTTCACCAAGTGAAACACACGTGGTTTTCTAGCCATCTTCTTTCCACCGGATTTCTCCTTCTCTCTCTCCTCTTTCCGACGAGGGGCAATGCCCGAAACGTAAAATATACTCTTTTTCTTTCTGTTTTCCATCCGGGTGTGAATCGAATACATCTACATGTGCGTCCTCTTGACTTGTTGTTGTTTTTTATCCTATTACTTATTATATATATATATATATATATATATATATATGTGGGGGGGGTGTGCCCCACCACCACTCCCTCCTGACAATCGGTATTGGTTTTTGTACATCCCCATAACATTGGTGTTTCGGCAAAAGTGACATATATGATAATATCAGGCTAAACAACAAAACAGTGAGGTTCAATTTGTTCGGCTAAATCTTCAATTATGTCTCAGCAAGGCTGCAGTCCAGTGACTTAAACAAGTAAAAGATTAAAGATAGAATGCAAATGTATGTGTGTATATATGTCTATGTGTTTATCAAAAGTATAAGAAATTGGGGTTGAATCAAAGTATGTAGCAACTATATAGGTAAATCCAACCGTTGATTTGAAAACTACCATATATACACACATACAGTATTTTACATGAATAACTCCACCCCACAATGCAAGGGTGGACTTGTGGAAAATGATAAATTCATATTCCCTTGTAAGTGAATTACTAAATAGTTCCATATATTTATGATTAGGATGTATATGATGAATATATTCACACTTCAAAATATACACCTAAGCTAAATCACCTGCTCCCCCCCCCCTTCTTGGAAGTGTGGGAGGCAAGCGATATACTTCGGCATTACGCTATTCTTTAGTACTGTTTATATATGCTTATTTATAACTCATAAGTGTACATGGACATCTCAGAAAAATTCAAGGCATTACATGTTATTTGATAATTTTAGTCTTTTTATATCAGATCTAATCAGGTCTGGAATGGTCTTTGAAATGTACATGTTCTCGTCTTTGATATTAATTTCAGAAGGTCCGTATTAATGTTATCCAGTTCTTTGATGCATATCGAGATCTTCTGGAATTTACGAGGTAGTGAACTGTGTCTAAGGGTTGCCATGTAGATGTAGAGCTTCGATCCCATTTATCTAACTTGGTAAAGCATATTGATGGAAAAGGCTACTGGTGTAGATGGTATGGGGTTGTTCTTTTTTTGTGTATTCCCCTTGTACTAAATTATGACAGATACGATATTTTGGGGTGTGGAATACGCTCCAACATAAATCATACACTCTGTATAATGTACTCCTGGAAGATATAATTGCTTGTTATACAGGTATAATGGCTATGAAAACGATTGATATAACCGGATATGCTTAATGAGTAAAAGAGAAGCAGTATGCAATATATAAAATAGAGATTAATAGTTTTATGTATCGATCATGGGAAAAAAAGTAAAGTATATATCTGTAGTTTTGCCCAAGCTCGTTCGTTTTGATCAAAAATGGATTCTGTGAAATTGCTTCCCAAGAAGAGAGAAGCATTTCCGCTAAACATGTCGACAAAGATTATTATAAGATATGGTGCATTCCTCTAAGCTATGAATAAAAAAAAATGGTAGTGCATGATCGATGGCTCAGGGGCCATGCAGGACATTTTCTATTATCTGGTGTATATATGAAAACTGATGAAAAATACCACGACCAGATGAAATAATATTAGTAAATGAAAAAGAAAAGAAAAGAAAAGAAAGAAGAAAATCAGAGAGAATACGAGAAGGGAGGAAGAGAGAAAGACGGAAATAATGAACAGAAATAAGGAGACAGATTGAAAGGAGAAAGAAATGTTAAGTATATTAGCTAGATAGAACGATGACAGGAAATAATAAATGAGTTCTTACACCATCAGTAAAGGTCTACCAAAAGAAAAATGACATCATTTATTCATCTCTGTTCTCTTGAATAACATTTTCCACATTATTACTAATGAACTTTGTAATGAAATACGTGTACATTGACATCACTACAAGAAGTGAAAGGCCACATCACTGGATCAACACAAAGTGTGTTGGAAGATTAAAACGTTAGATGTATAATATAAAAGAAATGAATATTTATCCAACAACAGCAAAAAGATTAGCACGAAGGACTTTACTACATAAGAACTCGTTCAAGTTTGATTTATGCAGCATGAAGGTATTTGTTGAGATAGTTAATAATAATCCTTGTAATTAAGAGCAATAATTTTCTATAATGTTTATTTCAGGTCTATTTTACCCATTTATACTTGAAAATATAGGTTATTGAAACATCTTTAAATTGCGGGTGCAATCGCATCCATAGCCGCTACTTTCTTTCTCCCACATAGTATTTACGTTGAACTTTATAAAGTTTAGAACAAAGAAATAGCATGCGCTTCACTTATTGAGCATGATTTTCTGCACTCTTCAATTTCACAATTTTCTAAGATGATAGTACATAGTTACGATGGTTAACCATGATGCTCAATGGATGTGTTGTCTGGTATTTGGTAGAGATTGAGGACAAATCGTGCAGAGTTCCTCAATCCAATATTTCTATCGGGTTTGTTTTTCTAGATCTAAGCGTTCATATGATCCATACAGTGGAATATCTTTAATAGTCTGTCAACTGTAGGGTATTATTTCAAACTTAACATTTTTCTAGGGTGTAGGATACGCACTCAAAACGGAGTAGTTAATGATAAACTTACTGAGCAGAACACTGCGGTTTTACTATTCATGTTGTAAATTCTCTGGACAGAGCACCAAAATCAGAGACTCAAAATGACACCCACATCTTGTTACAGGACATAAACCTTTTCCTTTCAGAGATTCTATGTTCGACAATGATCTTGTGCAAAGATTTGGGTTTTATTGGCAACCATGAGGCAAATGAAAAAACCATCAGTGGTTTTATTGGCAACCATGAGGCAAATGAAAAAAAGAAACACGTAAACAAGGTAAGAATAAACAAAAATAAAGGGATGTATTATGTTTGCGCTGAGGAAAGGAGAGATGAGGAGACACAAGAGAGAGAGAGAGAGAGAGAGAGAGAGAAAGAGAGAGAGAGAAAGAGAGAGGGAGAGAGAAAGAGAGGGAGAGAGAGAAAGAGAAAGACAGAGAGGAAAGAAGAAACGTCTCTCAATCAGACGGTCAGTGCCTATTAAAATGATCAGATGGGGCATGGATGGCAAGGAGGACAGCTGTGACTTCGTCTATGCGTGTGTATGTGTGTGGAAGAGAGACGAAGCACATGTGGGCGTATAAAGCTTATGTCTATGTGTATATGCGTGTGCATGGGCGTACGTGAATGTGTGTGAGTGTGTGTGTGTATGTGTGTGTGTGTGTGCTAACAGATAAGTACGTGTGTCCCTGTGTGTATGAAGTAATGGGCGCGTATATGCTTTGGGTTTACGCGTGTGCATACGTGTGTATGAAAGGGAGTATCTGTGTGTGAGGCTATCTGATGTATGAGTGTATGAGGCCATCAGAAGTATATGTGAGTGTGACTGTAGAGGCGCGTGTGTGTATGAGGCTACTGTGTTGTATGCGTATGCTGTGTGCGTTTAGCATGGGCGTGTGTATACTTGAATGATCTAATTTTCTGTTTATATGTGTGTATGAGGCTGTCAGACATATGTGTGTGTGTGTGTGTGTGTGTGTGTGTGTATACACGTGTATGTGACGCCATTGATTGCGTGTATATTGAGTGCCTTTATGCGTACGTGTGCTAGTTTGTGTATGTCTCAGTTATGAGTTGGTGTGTTTGTGTGTGTGTGTGTATATGTGTGTGTGTGTGTGAGACTATCGGACAAAGTGCGGGGTTGAATGAAACTAATGCGTATTTGTGTGTATACTCCATGTATTTGCGCGTGCGTATACGTGTGAATGGTCACCTGTATACCTATCAAACTGGATAGAAATTTTAGGTGGAGTAGAGGTGACGAAAGTGGTTGGTGTTGTGAAGTGTGGATGCTATTGTGTGTTGAGTAGGAATAAGGAGTGTATGTGTGTGTGTGTATAGGTGTTTATATAAGATGTATGCTTGTGGATATATGTATGTATATGATGTTTGAACGTAATTGCTGTGTTGGATAAGTTAATCGGTGTAGAGTTGGTGTGTGAGGGGTAGAAGTCGGGGAGGCAATAGGGATAGTAAGATATGTCTATGTGTGTTTGTTGTGTAAATGTGTGTGGAAGAAGGATGGAGGATTTAGATCGCCAAGGAATGATGTATGGAGAGATACAATTAATTCCTATTCCAGACGGATGGGAAGTTCCGGTGGTCCCTGTGCATGGCCAGTCCAAGTACAGACAGATTTTACAGGGAATGAGCAGTTGAATGGAAATGTCGTGAGAGTGGGGTGTCATTATCGAGTCTGATGCCCCTAGCCGACCGTTTGGAGAAAAGGTCGGCTAGGGGTTGCCGACCGGTTTGTCCCATTTACGGGAAGTGGCAAAGAGGGCAGATAACGACATACCATCATAAACGGTACACACATATACACACACAGCATACACGAACGCAGTATATTCATACACATAGCCCCCACACAGACACAGACACACACACTCACAAACACGTGTGGTGGCTTCATACACACACACACACGCACACACACACACACACATACACACGTACTTCGTCGCACACAACGACACACACGCGCACGCCCATGCAGAAACACATACACGGACTCACACACATTAGCTTCAAACACACACACACACACACACACACACACACACAAATGCACACGCATGCTTCCTGGCACACATATGCCAATTCACTGTTGTCCTTCTTGCCACTGTCTTCTCAAGCCAACATTTTCTTTTTCTGGATTTTCAGCATGCAGTAACCGTGTATTTAAAATACATTTGTTCTTTTCCCTCAATTTTTTTCTCTCCTCCTCTATCCTTCCCTGAGTATAAACCTAATACACTTTGTTTTCGTGTTTTATAAAGACTTGTGTACCATATAAACTATGAGCTGTCGTGGCCACCCCAATTTCATCCAGCTCACTGATCTTCCTTTTCTCTCAGACTCCAGCTCACCCTTATCTCTCAAGGACTACCTTACCACTCAAATCTTACAAGCGGAACTATTTTAGGACTACTTCTGTCACTGCAACTGTATTACCACCTTGCTGGATCTTGCAGTGCATTGTTGTTGATTAGGTACATAAATTAAAATGTTATGCGGGCCTCCATTTTACTAAACATAATTACATCATGATCATTAAAGCCAATTACGTAAATCAATTTCCGGAAACGTTTGCTAATTTGAGCGAAGATATAAGATTAAGAACTCATCATAGTATAAAATGTATGGACGAAAGGGACCAGGAAATTCGGTATAGCCGCATGTTACTAGTGTAGTGATTGAACCATCGGCGGTTCTGTTTTGGTAGAGAATGACGCTAAATAGTAGTATTATTTCGACTATCTTCACGCACTATGTAACGCTTTAGTAAGAACTGAATGAGAGGTTTTCTTAAGCATTAGATTATTACCTCTTCTACAGTGGTTATACTAATGGTTTCTGCAAACCCCAATCTTTTTGTATCAATTCGATTTTAAAACACAAAGTCTATAACTGATTTCGCGGTCGTTCTGTCTGAATTTGCTATCTAAACCTTATTTTCTTAAAAAACATTCGATTTAATGACAACTTAATTCTTCCTCTTTGTGAGAATGAAATTATTTGTGATGTCTATCTTCAGATAAATGTATTTGATCATGTTACAGTAGTTTGTATGATTACTTGTGTTCCCTTGAGTATCATTAAAGTTAGCTGGAAACAATTGTTGATTTTACTCAAAAGAATAATAATCAGAAAACTACATCTCAGAAATGATAGAAATTCAATCGTTTTCTCTCGCATCTCCTGTTACATGATACGCAATTTGATTATGTTACCATTTTAGTAGTAAGGCATAATACTTTCTAAACACCTCTGCCTCTATACTTTATTCGAATCTGTACAGAAAGTAAAAATGGCTGATAAATGTATACTACAGAAATAGCTATTATTGGGTTTCTGTTCCTTTCCCTCAACTCTATAACAACTGAATAAGTCTTCATTTAGATGGTCTTAGCAACAAGCTCTTCCTATGTCCCACCAATAAAATGCCTTGAAAACACAAAATAGAGATGTGAAACGAATAGCAATTAGACAGTTGATGACCTCGTCTTTTATAGAAATTTCGTAGATTTCTTTACTTGTAGTTTATATTAACACTCTATGAGGGAAGTTTACCTATTGTATTTGAAAACGATAGATCTCGATTTTAAATAGAAATTCTTCGAACTATAACTCCGACATAAAATCGACTCGGTAGTATTCTGCTCCGGACAATATCATATTTATTAAACATTGTATATTCCCAGTCGTAAATCTGCGTTCGTTTTCGACGTGGTCCGGAGGCCCGTGGACAATTAAATAACTTCTACCTAAGCCCAAAATATGATTGTTTTATTAAAACGATATTATGGAAAAGCACTAGACCATAGTGTTACTCTTGCTTGAAATGAATTGCACCTTTTCTTCTTTCTGACCTATTGTCAGTGTGAGTTGTTCATGTCTGACCAACTACTATATTTAAAAAAAATATGTTTACTATGAAGTTTCTGTAACGATTGCGCAATGATATATAGTAACAGGTCAGAGTTAGCTGAAGCATAACTTCACATGTGTACTCCAACGACTTTCTTTCCTCGAATTTCAGAAACATGGATATTTTTTTAATGAAATGTTCCACAAATAGATTCGGATTATATTGGAAATTGTTGTGAATATAAATTTTTCGGAAAAGCCCCAATAAATGATGAGTGTCAGTATGTATGTGTGCAATCCGACCAATTTTGATTTGCATATTAACTTCTGATGTAATCGTAATCTACGCACTCTGAAAGGTATTTGTCGAAATGTTCATTTGAAAATACCTACTTTTCGATCTAAACAAAGCCGACCAATCTGAATCTTCTGTATTTTCTGTCCACACTACCACCAAAACATTTTTGTCAAAACAATCCGAGACATAATCGGAATCTACACCATCAGAAGCATATTTGTAGAAAGTTTGATAAATTAATATCGAACTGTGTGCAAGTGATGACGAAACAAAGTCGGTGGAGCACATTTGTGTATGTATATCTATTGCCTTATGCATGTATGACCAAACGAGGAAAAAAAAACAAACTTCTAGACTATCTATTACTATATTTTTAAACGAATACATGTTTACTGTGGACTTCCTGTAACGTTTGCGCAATGAAATACAGTAATCGGCTGGAGTTAGCTGAATCATACCTACAACGAATGTTTTTCATCAACTTTCAGAAACATGAATATTTGTTAATGAAATGTTCTACAAATACGCTTCTGATGGTGTAGAAATGGTGTAGATTAGGAATTTATTGGAATTTGTTTTGGCTTTAATTTGTTTCGAAAGAAAACTATGATGAGTGTTAGTATATATTCATGTTAAATACTGATATAATCATAATCGTCAGACTCTGAATGGAATTTGTCGAAATATTTATTTCAAAATACCTACTTTTTTGAAGGAAAACAAAGTCAACCTGTGTGAATTTTCTGAATCTTCTCTTCTCATTTCCACGAGAACATTTTTGTCATAACAAATTAATATAATCGGAAAGTACACTATGTTTCTAGAACATTTCATAAAAGAATATCCATCACTGTGGAAGATATGACAGAACGATGTAATATAAATAATACTAACATTACGTCGATCTTATATATCTACATATGAGTTTACTTTGCTTTACTTTCATTTCGTATGTAACACTATTTATTTATATAATTGCATATTATATATAAACAAAAGAAAATAATTCTTTCATTCCGTTTGCATCAAAAGACGGCCAATAAAGTGAATGAGATGGCGTTAATTTTTGATGAAACATAAACATAGATAGGATAACTATATTTATGATAATATTGTGTTTAGTAACGAATACTAACTGTATCAAAAATGCATCGTTTACATAAAAAATTATTGCCGGTAGTAATTTCCCATTCCCTTATAAATGCACGTTCTTTTAGGATCATGGCATTTCATCTTATAGCTCTACTTCACAGTTTTCCATTATTGATGTTAGAGCTTCATTCCTGTTGTATGTGTTGCTAGCATCCTTCTCCTACATGCATGTCATATGTATACTTACTCATATACACTATAGGAATATATGATACGATAATATGAAACCAATCTAAAACAGGCCATATTAAAATTAGCCTGTTCACACTAGTTTATATTTTTTTTAAAAACCCACAAAATATTAGTTAACTTGGAGCAAATAACTCTAGTTATGTTAGTTTATAATTGACTTGTCTGTGCACGTATATGTGTGAAATAGACGGATAACTTGATGGACCGATTGTAGATATACAGTATCATTTACTTACTAAAAACAGACAGTAGAGTGCCATAAAAATTAATAATCGATATATAATGTATATCTAATGAAAACGGATACATCTGCAGCTGAGACACCTAACATATGCCTTACATTTCTAACGTTCTTTCACATAGAATATAATAAGTTGGAATATAATAAGTTGTTTCAGCCCTAACGATCATAATCATATCATGTTTAGCTCTACGCAATTCTCCATCTTCCTATGATAATGGTTAATTTTCAGATTATATATCCTTAGTTGATTATGTAAGGTGATTTCAAGCATTTTATAAGTTTCCAGCTGATTAGTTGATCATTTAATCATCAGTATTGACGCGCATATTTTGTCATTTACACGAGTTATCTAGACTCCCCGACGCACAATAAATCGTTATGCGAAACTCTTCTCTTTCTATGGAAATATCAACAAAATTGTGGTTTCAACTATTACTTATTTCTGACTATTATTTCTTTATTATTTCAATATATTTACACTTCTTAATATACCTTCTATAAGCATCATTCCAGAAAATAGAATATAATATTTCCGGCATTAAATAATATATAATTTGCCTATATTCCGTATGAGGTATAAATATGTTTACGTTTTTAGAGCTTATATTCAAGAGCAAGTATTAATAGATTGCATTCATATATTTTATCAATATCGCGTTCATTGCCGTTGATAGAAAATGTTGATGCATCTTCAAACCAACTACTGCCTATTATTTAATATTCAATAGCCGCTTGTTTAATAAGCACAATGACTGTGGGATATCACACAATAAGTGTGGGACGTGGGGATTATTTAACATAAATTTATTTTGCGCTTCGGCTGGATGAATGCAAAGAGATGATACAATTTACAAATGGCTGAACACACCAAAAAACAGTGTGATTTATTGGAAAGCGAAAATAACTTTATTTTCATCTGTGAACTGAATAACATTTCAATTTCAATTCATCTGAACACTGCCCTTTAAGAACAACTATTGCTCATAACTCTGGTGTTGTCGCTTACTAAGTTGTTTCCTCAATCTGGGCTCATGGAGTCAGCATCATATTTTCCCTGATTATAGGAACAGGCTAATAACTACTGTCATTAAATTTGTTTTCACTCTTCACATGTATTTAGGCCTACTGTATATCTGATATTCCATTGCACAATTATATTTATTCTAAATTGGCAGATAAACCTGAATCTATATCAGAGTCCGTGGAAACAGTTCTTGCTTTAGATAATAGCATTGTCTTAAGTAAGGTTTGTATATTATGCGCTAGAGAAAAGCACCAACTCTCAAGTGAACCGTCAATTGGGAAGACGACATATTTATTTCATCACTTGATATTATACAAACCTTCATATCCTATTATTAACACTCTTTTTAACAACAATGTTACCATTGTTTTATTCATCAAATAAGTACTTCCCTCTTTCATTTTAACACTTGCAGAAATTAAGACAATGGTTACACGGCGACATCTTGCTCTTATGTGATTGGCTACTTTTATTAGCGTGTTACTTTTATTATCCTGCATATTATTGCATCAGTTAACCAGAATATATAACAGATCGCGTGACCTACCCACAGCTAGATTTATATATATATATATTATCTGACATAGCGATGCTCAGATTCTCAAGAAGTTACTCAATGATTTGTACAATGTATGCATCTATATCGTTATAAGATAACATATACCGTTGCACATTTCCTTAATCATACTGTCAATTTCAATGAGACCAATATTTCTATTTGCACATATCCACATAATTTTGTTTCGTTTATTAATACTATAGGGAATAGATTGTAGGAATGCAGGCCTTCACGTGTGTATTCTATATCAATCTATGCCATACCGCTTTTAAGCACCGTATTTACGTTGCCAGCGACATCTTCATATCCATGCTTTCACTTAATTTAGTATGTACCTATATAATTGTAGTCAGACATGTACGAGCATATCTCTACTATTAAGAAGCAGTGTGCAGTATTTTGATGTTTCTTGTCATTCAAATATATAATATAAGCTAGTTATAGAAGAAGTACAAGCTTAAGACAACTGGCGAAACTTAATGGAAATTATTAATGCAAGACGGGATTCTCATGAAAAATGTATTTTCCTAAACTCGCTTTTCAGATGGATTTTATTATCTAAATTCACGTAAGATGATGCAATAGAACCAAGTAAAATGGCTATGGAAATACCATATACTTCCTTTCCTTCACATCTATTGATATATTCTATGCTATAAATGAATATCAATCAAACAACGAAAATGCATTTTCCAACGGTTATCTAATTTAATTAATCATATAGTTAGCTCTGAGATCAATAAACATTCAGATACTGCAGGTTGTCAAAAGGAATGACGTCGTGTGCATAAAAATGCCAATTCAGCAATAATGTTCAATTTATTCCAAAGATGTTTGCTCAAACTATATACAAATACTTAAATCCAAGTATAAGAAAGCAACGGAATTAAATATAGCCTCGAGTATTATAAGAAAAATAGTTAGGTTTCATTTTACTTGCATCCCCTACCCTAAACAAAAAAAGCAACAACAGCATTTGAATAACACATTTCACAAGACATTTATATTCATTGTAAAAAACTACGAAATCATGCATAGACTGCAAGAAGGGAGAGAAAGAAAGAGAGAGAGATATATAGGGGTGGGAGAGAGAGAGACAGAGTCAGAGACAGAACTAAGATAACTCAAATAAACCAATGGCCTCAACTTGCATAATTAAGTTAAAGGAGAATGTGTTGACTGTGGTACGCGTAATAACTTCTTAATTTGATAACATTTTCGTCTGAGATGCAGACGGAAGAGAAAAACCTGGCGGCAATTACTCTCACACACATACC
>JAOPUL010001697.1:10467082-10481993 GCA_027564515.1 Octopus rubescens | reverse complement strand
AATTCGGGCATTTGATGCAGTAAATTAAATTTCTGCTTTTGCAGTTCATATTTGCGTTTCTGAATATTTTCCCGGTTCTTGTATTTATATATTGGCCGGTATGTATAAATTGGCATGTGCCACATCGACTATCATTGCATTTAGATACAGTAAATGACTAGTCTTTGTTGCTAAGGTCAAATTTTGCGTTTGTTAATGGTTTTTTTTTTCAAATTTTTAGGCTGTCTTTTACTAAGGACCATAGCCTGATCCGTGATGTTATCTTTTAACTCATTACTTTGAGCAATGGTTGGTAGGTTTGCTTTGGCAATGTTGAATATATTCTGCTGACATGGGTTGTGTGTTACTATAAATGGTATGACTTGTTTTTGTTTTCCTCTTCCTTGAGTTGTCCTGATTTGTTGTATGCGTATTTTTATAGCCTGCTGTATGCCATTTTTTATAAGTAGAGAGGGGTATTTTTGTTTGAGCAGGAATTCTCTTATTTCTGTTAGGCGTTTGTTTCTGATATTTGTCTAAAGAAAAGGCAGAGCTCCTGGGATCAAGAGTGAAGCAACGAAACCTGCTGGAATCTTACGTCCGCATTACAACCGTTCATCATCGTCATAAACAATTTTCAGCATTTTTCAAAATGGAAAATAACCTTTGCTATTGTCATGATGCAGATTCTCTCATGCACCAACTATATAAATCTGATTCATACAAACGAGATGATTGGAGGTTGTTCAGTGATTCCGGAAAAGAAATACTTGAAAAGTAGTCCTTCTCCACAATGGAAATCGGCTTCCCTCCGTACCAATTTCACACGCAACAAACATGACTGAGAATTATGAAACTATTACGATTTTCCTTTACTCACTTCAGTACCAGAAGCACCAGTGGAAAATTTGTGGAGATCTCAAAGTAATTAGTCTACTTCTAGGTCTTCAGACTGGTTACACAAAGCATATGTGTTTTCTATGTTTGTGGAATAGTAGAGCGGATGTGGAGCACTACATGAAGAAGGATTGGCCAACAAGACCAAAGGATGCACCCGGTAGATTCAACTGTCTGTACAAACCTTTCGTGGATCCAGAAAAAGTATTCCTCCTTCTATTACATCTCAAATTAGGTTTAGCCAAAAACTTTATTAAAAACAGGGATCATACAAGTAATGAGTTTCAGTACTTGTGTAAGAAATTGGGTAGAGTGGTATCTGAAGCAAAGTTAAAGCAGGGGTTTTGAATGGTCCCCAGATTCATATGCTGGTTAATGATAATGAGTTTACGAAAACACTAAACCCTTTGGAGACTAATGCATGGAAATCATTTGTAGATGTGACATAGAACTTTCTTGGAAACTACCGTGCAGACAACTATAAAGAAATTGTCGAAACCATGATACAAAATTATCGCGCTCTGGGTTCACGAATGTCGTTGAAGCTTCATTTCTTTCATTCTCATCTGGATTTCTTCCCAAGTAATCTAGGAGACATCAGTGATGAACATGGAGAAAGGTTTCATCAAGACATTGCCATAATAGAGAGTAGGTATCAAGGTCGGTTCAATCCCAACATGATGGGTGACTATTGCTGGACATTGCAACGTGAGGAGAGCCAGCAATACAAGCGTAAAAGCAAAATCCAGAAATTTTTTTAGAAATGTTTTGAAATGTTTTGTTATGTTCAGAATGTTGTTCAGAAATGTTTTGTTAAGATACTAAGTATTAAAAAAAAGAATTAATATGTTTATATCTAAGTTACATATGTTACACAATGTATGAATAATGCAATACGAGGAACATATTTTCGATCTCATATTAAGGCCCGATAGTAAAAGAATTAATATCAAAACTGAATTTAGTGCTATCAAATTAGTAAGATGCATATATTTACATGTAAGAACCATTTTGGCTGTTGACCAGTGTTATTTCCGCAGGCCAAGTGCCAATACCTCACTTCCTTCAAATTTAATAATATTTTTGGCTTGAGCCAGTTCATTCATTTTGCCACCCAGGGCTAGCGAAAACATTTCTTTTTCTGCGCTAGCTATGTCGGAAAATCTTTTGTTATTGTTGTTGTTGGAGTCCTTAACTTTGTAGCTGGTTTTATTATTGTTGTTCATATCTTCTGCGTTGGTTTTGTCTTTCACCGAGTTCCTGTTATATTTTGTTTCAATACTGTTTGCTGTTGTAATGGCTGTGGTGTTGGTGGGGGTGGAGTTGTTATTATTGTTGTTGTTTCCACTATGTCCGCTGCTTAACTTTGTGATACTACTACAAGTGATGGCGATGTTGGCGTTGCCGCTACTGATTTTACGTGCTCTTTCACACTTCAGGTTGTTCGTGTTGTTGTTGCCACCGCTGTCTCCCTTCGTCTCATACTTTCGAAAGGGAATAAGTGACGAAAAGGAGGGAAGTCTTCATCTAAGGGAGGGCTGGTGAGAGGAACGGTTCTTTTCCTCGATGCTCCTATAATGGCTGTTGATGACACCATCTTGTGTGTATGTTTTTTTAAAAAAACTAGGTGGGCGTTTTATGAAGGCGAAAATATTGCTCCTTACCGGGCAACTACAGCCTCAATACTCCAGCCAAGGAATTCCTTCTGTTCTTATCAACAAATTGGACAGAAACGTAGTACATAAAAGATAACAAATAAATAAAAGTATAAAAAACAAAATAAGGTATATAAATATTAAAGCAATCTCCATTTGCGTTGATAAGAGAACCGCAGGTCGTTGATTACGTTCCCATTGTATTTCGCATTGTTGAAGATCCAAAATCTTACGTGAGGAGTTCTTGTGTTATAGTGGGCAAATGATAGCCTTCGTTTTCTGGATCGTTTACATATAACACTTCGGAAACTCTATCAGGAAATTGTACTAATATTCAGTTCTTTTCAGGATGTTTGAAACGTGATCCCATTTACTTCACGATCCGTACTTTGTCTGAATATTCCTTGTATATATATATATATATATATATATATAATTGATATAAAGAAACAAACAGAACGAACGAATAACTCATACACTGCCCGTTGACACAGACTCTTAGGTTAATGCCCAAAAGAATCATAACAATTTCACACCATTAACGTTAATATTGTTAAATTTTGGTCGTGCCAGTGGGGTAAAATAACGACCACTGGGCAGTAGCAACGTACAAGAGACAGACAAAACAAAGAAACAAAATTAAATAAGTATGCAAATTACAAACAAAACCAAAATTAAAATTAAACAACATTATACAAACCATATTTAGGGTCTACCGTCTAACGACGCGGTGGAGTAACAACGCGGTGGACAAGTAACAAAGACAAATTGACACAATGTGGACTTAAAAACGAACGAAAATGAAAACAAAAAATGGCCTTACGGTCGTATAGTGCTAGCTGATGTTGTTGTCGTGTGTCACTTTGTCATTGCCGGTTGTGACTGGGAGAGGGTTTCTCGAGTTGTGCATGGTGTCACCTTAGAAGCGATAATCTTCACGCTTTGTTGTCATCGTTTTTGTTCTTTTAGATTTTTTTATACAGAAAGAGTTTAGATAGGAATTGCTGTCACGTGTATAGATATCGGGTGCTATTTAGGATGCTGAGCTTTAAGGTTTTCCTCTCATTACCAGAACCGAGTCCTCTTAGGCGACAGTTCTGATTTCTTTTGCGGGCTTGCGGTGCCATGAGGATTTGTATGCTCATGGTGACCCTACACGAGCTGCAGGCCCACTGACATTTCTTGGATGATGTTTGTTCCTGTAACCGAATCGTAGTCACTTATAGAAGAGCAGTGTCTATCACATCAATACCTGATATCTGACACTATGACGGTGGTGTCATCCACCTATACGGATCTTCCGCGTTCTACATCTCGCAGGATGCCCAAAGTCTCTACTTTCCGCAGCAATGGCTAAAACGTTAGTACGTACAGAAGAGACAAAAGGCGCCACGTTGACGAATAGAGCGCTGGATAACTCTAATAGGTAGTCATTCACCCTAACCACTAAGCAGGTCAATCTGTACATTGCGGTAATTCAACCACAGAAGACGTGACCGAAGCTGGCGAACTTGAGGATAGCTGCTAAGTGTTGGTGGTCTACAGTATCGAAAGGTTTTGATTGATCTAAATTGATTAAGAGACCATCCATGCCAGTTTCCTTAGTCAACTTTTCTATGATGAATCACATGGTGTGGAAGTTATTATAGATACATCTGTTTGGGATGGTGCACCACTAAGCAGATTAATGATGACGGGCACCAACCACTTAGCTATGGCCGTAGCTAAAATTTTGAAATCTACGTTTAACAGAATTACAGGCCGAAAATTATCAATATGATCCCTCTTATATGGATCTTTTCTCAGCAGTGCTACCGCTCCCCGATTCAGAAAACTGGAAATTCTATCGTTCTGCTGCCAGTTGCGCTAGATATCTGCCAAGATGCTACCAAACAAATCTGGCATAGAGTAGACCATCCAAAGCAGGTGATTTGCCCTCTGTGCAGCGAACCATTGCTTCTCGTATCACAGCAGCTGTTATCGGTTTTTCGTAACGCTCAACCTCTCTAGCTGATATACGCAGCAAGGTCACTGAAATCTATCACGCATTTCGGCTCTCTATCGTCCTGAACATTCGAGCGAAGTGCTAATCTTTTATTTCGTTCACGATGTACAGCGAATCTAGGAATATGAAAAGTCTGAGATGAGGCCAAAATAATTGTTTTACTTGCGCGTGTGCGCGTTTATGTTTGCCTTTTTTATTTCTAGAGGGTGCTGTCGGGGATCATGTTCCTGTTGTGATGTTAAAATTATTTGCAGTTGTTATTGTTGATGGTATATTAGAGGTTGGTATTGTTATTGCAGCTATTACTACTGATGTATCACTGTTATTTTTGTTGACGCTAATGCTGTTGTTGTTTTTGGTATTGCTGCTACTGTACTGCGGAATTTGTAGGAGTACAAGTTTCCCCTCTTTTGTCCGATAGAAAGTCATTAAGTAGTTGTTGGCACTACCCGTATAGCACCTCTCACACAGGAAGTTCCAGGTGCCACATATGAAGTGCTAACTACCAGCGTCACAAACAGCTGTGCGAGGTTTAACAGCTTCACCAGGCACTTCATTCCAATCCTCGACTATAGCACACATTGTATACTTCCGGTGTGACTGTCACCAGCTACCGGATCTTTCTCTGTGGAAGTAAAACTACCAACCCTCACCCTCTCCACTTACCTATGTAGGATGTGATAAGGATACATTCATTTTTCTTGACAGTAGGTCCTGATCTCCTTATCGGAGGAGAAACTTAACTCTACCGTCCCAAACTACTTACCACGTATGACTCACAATTTCTGCTTCAATGACCCACTAAACCTGATGTCAACTCGCGCAGACGTGGGCCTTTCCACACGTTAGCTTTCTATATTAGTGAATTTGTATGCGACTGCAAAATTTCTCGGCGTTTTTAATCACTTTCCGCGGTGTGGCCAAAATGACTTCTCAGTATTCGTCTTCTGGGTACCACCTAGTTACATACAATGCTTCTCTTTTCCGTAACCTTATTCACTTTTCAACTGAGGAGGTTGTTGCTTACTACCTTGGTAGTAGAGGCAGTGGAGTTGGATATATTTAAATGTTCACCTTTAAGTTGGTGGTTACGAGTTGATGTTGTTATTGCTGCCTTTGTCAGTTGCAATGGGAACCTTGATGGAAGTGGTGATGGTGTCGTTTGAAAATGCTGTTGCGTGGTGGTTCTGTTGCTTGGTGGTGTAGTTGTTTGGTGGTGTAGTTGCTTGGTGGTGTAGTTGCTTGGTGTTATAGTTACCTGGTGGTGTAGTTGCTTCGTGGTGTAGTTGCTTCGTGGTGTAGTTGCTTCATGGTGTAATTGCGAAATGGTGTAATTGCGAAATGGTGTAATTGCGTGGTGGTGTTGTTGCTTGGTGCTGTGGTTGCTTGGTGATGTAGTTGCTTGGTGATGCAATTGCTTGTGGTTCTGTTGCTTGGTGATGTAGTTGTATCGTGGTGTAATTGCTTGGTGGTGTAGTTGCGTGGTGGTTCTGTTGCTTTGTGATGTAGTTGCTTGGTGGTGTAGTTACTCGGTGGTGTAATTGCTTGGCGGTATATTTGCTTGGTGGTGTATTTGCTTGGAGGTGTAGTTGCTTGGTGGTGTAGTTGTTTGGTGGTGTAGTTGCTTGGTGGTGCTGTTGCTTGGTGTCGTAGTCGCTTGGTGGTGCTGTTGCTTGGTGGTGTAGTTGCTTGGTGGTGTAGTTGCTTGGTGGTATAGTTGCTTGGTGGTGTAGTTGCTTTGTGGTGTAATTGCGAAATGGTGTAATTGCGTGGTGGTGTTATTGCTTGGTGCTGTGGTTGCTTGGTGATGTAGTTGCTTGGTGGTGCAATTGCGTGGTGGTTCTGTTGCTTGGTGATGTAGTTGCTTGGTGGTGTAGTTGCTTGGTGGTGTAGTTGCTTGGCGGTGGCTTGACTCTTAATGTAGGTGATGGTGACAGTGTTGCTACCGTTTCTTTGCATGTTGCTGTTGCTGCTACCGTTGAGCATACTAGTATTGTATTTGTCATTTCTTCCTGGTGATTTGTTACTATTGTTGTTGTAGCTAACGTCACTATTCTACACACCAACGATGCCGTTAGGCTTGGGAAATCAACCTCGGTGAAGATTAGCATTTCATTTTCAACACCCTCCCTGTTTTTATCATCTATCATTTTCTCCTCTTCATAGCTGATTAAGAAACACGACGCCATCTTTTGTACTTAAGTATTTTCGCATATTGGTGTAAAATGTTTCGAGGATATAGCCCCTGTTAGGTTTGAAATAAAAGAACCGACTAATCTTAAGAGGTCATCGTCAGTTCCATATAAAATATAAAAAACAAACAATCATTCATAACAACAGAAAGAGCAGCGAACAACGATTATTCTTAAGCATACACAGTGAAGTGAAGTACCACTCACCAAGAAGGACTACTACTACTACTACTACTACTACTACAACAGCAACAGCAACTACTACTACTACTACTACTACTACTACTACTACAACAACAGCAACAGCAACTACTACTACTACTACTACTACTACTACTACTACTACTACTACTACTACTACTACTACTACTACTACTGAGAGCCTGAATAATAGTAATAGTAATATTTGTAATTCAGGTACAAGAACAGGATTATTGATTGGCAAGGGTTAGAAGTTACTACGGATTATACTGCGACGCTAGTTGTACATTTTTAATGACCGCCGAGGGATGATTTGAACTCGGTGGATTTGGAAAATTTGAACTCGGTGGATTTGAAACTCAGAAACTGAAGAGAAGATACCGGAAGTCATCATTTTCGGCGAGTGTAATAAATTATACGGTATTGCCTGAAATTCAAATTTCCTAATTTATTTCTTCATACAATGTATCATTTCATTAAAAACTAAACGGGAGCTGGCAGAACTGTTAGCACGCCGGACAAAGTGCTTTACAATATTTCGTCCGTGTTTACGTTCTGATATATCGCAGAGATCGACTTTACCTTTCAAACATTCGGAGTCAGTTTGAACCATGTTGTCGATGTGGTCGGCTTACACCATGTCTGTGCTTGCTGGTCATGTGCCAAAACTTGAAACCAATATATTTATATTGGTTAACTTTTAATTCATATCGGTTACTTTACGTTCATAATTGCTTTGCAGCAAATAAGGAGATATGTATGTTGTTATATACATTTTAGTGTAATTTATGTAAACACATTTTAAGCTGTTTCAGATATATGTTTAAGGCATAACAAATATACAATAATCTCATCATAGTCACTCAATGTTGTTGATATTTATGCAGCACTAACAATTATACGATAACCTATATATACGGTGGTGTATATTTAATGAGCTGCACTCTTGATTACATGCATAGTTTTTATCGTATCATCGTTCGTACTTTAATATAATTATTGCAACTCGCCTTTATTATGTTTCACGGTGGAATATCATCTAATCAATATCTGTAACGACATTATTTTCCGTTATATTTTTCTTATTTAAGTTATTATAATATATTTTTATATTATCTTCTACTTTGTCTAAATATGTAAAAGGCATCAATCCTCCCCCCTCTCTCTGTGCTTTGCTTTCATTCCCAATGCTGTACTAAGTTCAACAGAATGCGCGATATTTCGGTACTACTCTATTTACACTAGCCGTTTTCCATAAGATACATCTATGGACAGAAAATAATTCAAAAACGTTAAACTTATACATTGAAGTCTGAATCTTCAATTATATGGAATCCACCAAATGTTAATCTAGAAAGTTAATACATTAGATTTCTTTATAATTATATTAATGCGTAAATATACATATATATTAAACTGAAACGACTTAAAGGGATGCCAGTTAAAAGAATCAACCACCAACTCTTTGTACTGGTATCGATTCGATAGATTACATTTCTTTTCTCAAAATACGAGGTGTTGCATTTTATTCCTTCATCTTTTTTGATCTCTTAATCCTAGAACATTTCTCCTTCTAACATTTCGAAGAACAAACTCTAAAAAATTCTAGCAAATAATTGGTATTTTAGAAATATAACTAACAAAGATTTGCAACATATTGATAAGTTAATTACTACACACTTGCGATTCCCTGAAATCATTCAATTAAATATGCATAAAACCTAATAAATATTAGGTTCAATTCTCTTTCAGCTGTCTAGACACAGTTATTTAGATTTTTCTCATCCAATTATAAGTTATTCTGACTTTGAAAAATGCTTACCGATTGTGTATATTTGTTAGCAAACAATACCAGTTGTGTAACATCTCTCCATCATAGAATAATACATCTGCTAGCAAATATTAATGTTCTTTTGAATTTCTAATGGTTCTATCGGAAACGCCTGTTGTTTTGTCATAGTAATATTTGTTGTTCTTTCCTTCTTCACTTTTAAATACGGCAAAAAGTATGTAATACACAACATCCATACACCCACTCATTTATCATAGCAGCTTTCTTTTCTTTTTTTGTAGAATAAGAAACAATCAAGTAGAGAAATTCTTCCTCACTCTAGAAGACACTTCACTCACATTTTCCTTTCTCTATTTTCTGGGTTCTTTTTCATATTGCTTCCCGAGAATCCATGATATCTTAATATGTTTATTTCACACAGACTCACACACCCGAAGAGGAACGACATTTGTGCAATCCTCTCGTTTGTTGCTGACGTCATAATAAACACATTACAGACACTTTTATTTGAGAGTTACCCTAATAATCATTTCGTTTTCATTTAATTTAATCCAATGCATTTTGTTCTACCCACAGATTGCGTATATCGTATCTTCAGTAACTTTCTCCAGCTGCATATTCCATTGGTAAAAGTCGCAGAAAATAATTATCAAATATTATAATTTCTAATATATACTTTACTGTGTGCATTAAAAAGGGGGACGAATTGCTGTATTGTGGATACGTTTAGTTATATTTACATACGTCAATTCCTTTCACGTCACCAAGCCTATCAGTCACTGTTCCTTATGAATACATCCGATTGCAACACTCCAATACAGTCACTAACTATCTCTCATATGACGGGTTAGAAGATTCTTGCAGAATGCTTTATTTCTGCGTGTGTTAATGGTGATCATTCTGAACAAGATTATTGAGATTATGATGTGCGTCGCTGTTTTAATGTAACTGACGCATCATTAACTTTATTCGTCGACAATCACCTCACTGATGAATATGAAAATAAACATCAATTCATATGAAAAGAACTGCAATATACCAAATAGCATATATTAGTTCACTTTATAGATATCTCAATAACACTCGGAATGTTGTTTTACCTACGTAAACTATAGGAGTTACTGTTTCTCATAAAACAAAGAATGTGTGTTCTATTCATACAGGTGTAACACTTCTATTACATTCTTTTCGTCATCACTTCCGCACCTTACATCCGACACCATAACACCTTTACAGACACTCCCAACTATAAATCCCAAAGGGAAAACTTCTAAACATCCCCAACAAACAAACTTTTTTTCTATACATGTAGTCACCTTAGCACCATCACAGCTTCCACTTATATATCAATTGAATTAATATCTCCTGTTCACCCCAACTGTTAGCAAATAAACTAATTTCACCTGCAGTTAAATGTATTTTAAGTAAAATCTTTGAAATCCCTCACAGAATATTTAGATCATCTGAAATAAATATTCATGCATTAGTTATGGAATTGTTAAGCTACATTCTGCACAATTATTGGTTTCCTCAGAATAAACTAGAGAATAATTCAATTTGTTCAACTGAGAAAATTTGACCCCTTAAAATATGCTGCTGTTTTTTAAAGCAGCTGTCGCCCATTACAGCCACTCAACAGTTAATATCTATCTGGAATATATACATGAGCAATCATGCTTTGTATTCTAAAATGAAGCATAGTCATCAATTATGGACGACTCTCCGGGAAAGTGATCACAAGGAAGATAAAAGTGTGAAAGTATAAAAGCAATAAAGCGTTCTATCAAAACTAATATATAACTTCCATTATCATGAATATTGTCATGTGTTCGTCCATAAAAACAGTATTTGGTGATTCTGTTAAATAAAGCATGAAAGAAATGCAAGAGAAATACTGCTAAAAACATAAAATATAACTAGGTTGATAATACATCAATTTCAGCCCGTTGTAAAGTGAAATTGTTTAGAAGCTAGTAAATAGAACTGGTAATGGCACTGCTTTATGTTGAAGTAAGAAAAGAATGCATAATTTCAAACTTAACGTTGCCTCATGATGTCTCATTTGCCCGAAAACAAACTAATTTTCCAACTTCACTATTTTAACTTTCCGAAATAAATTCCACAATTATAATGATGTATATACCGCAGCCTGAACCTGAATGTACGATTTTGATCATCTAGATGCTGAAGTGTTTTAAAAGAGACATATCCTTCCCTACTTTCTATTTATTTCTCATTCCTTGTATTGATATGTAATGTAAGTTTGTATGAATATATTTATATTCATATACACACAAAACACACACACACACACACACACACACACACACACACACACACACACACACCCACACACACACACACACACACAGACACACACACACCCAAACACACACACACACACACACACACACACACACACACACATACATACATATATATATATCCATACATTCGTGGAGCTGGGTATTTAAATGTCTTTCTAAATTCCTTTTAAGATAGTTATGTATTAGGTGAACACCGGAGAATTACCAAATGTTAATATTCGAAATTAAAATGAACGATGCAAGCGTTACGGTTGATATTTTCCACTGATGTATGTATGCGGATACGTAAATTAATGTTTAAGAAAACCTGAGAAACAGCTTTTCGTTTGAGGATACTGCATAAAAAATACATCAACAAGATGTTGTAGGGGTACTTTCTTTGAGATTTATCTTTCGTTGGTTGATAGAGTAATGTAAAGTTATATAGCGAAACGCCGATGTGCATAGGCCTTCATATTATCATTGTCAGCTTAGAATGACGGGAGCGGGTTTAGCGCCAAATGTTCAATAGATAGGACCCAGTTGATAGGTATTGACAATTTTGTTGCACTTTTAATTTATCTGCCAGGTATATATTGTCGTTTGTGATCTGTGTATAGCGTCTGTGAATCTCTTGTTGCATTGTCCTGCATGTTCAGTGTTGCCTCATCGTCAATCATTTATTCTGTTTTGAGGAACAATATACTGAATGGGGTCTTTTAATGTGTTTTCTGTAAAGATTTCTTTCGTGATGTGTAATACTATAGTGCGCAATATTTACCCCTGGTATGTAATGTATATGGGGAGCCAGTGTGATATTGTCATCAAGCCTGATTCTTTAAGTTACGTCTTTTCCATGATCAGATTTATAATATAAGAGCCTCAGTATTGAATCCGTGTATTCCATCTCCATTCAAAACTATACTCCAAGATGGATCTCTAATTGGTTTTCCACTGGTTCACATACTTTGGTTTGATTGTGAAGGTTTTTAATTTGAGTGAAGGATACAATACTTGTGGTAATGCACACTGCTAAAATAAACATATATAAAATATATATAACTACAAATATACAATCGACATTTCACCTAAGTTTATAATACATTGTGATTTACTTTTTAAGAAATCGCGTTCTTAATTAACATATTTTCGAATATACCTTCGAAATGTCTAATATCGTGTACATTGTAATCACTTTGTTCTTGTCAGAACTGACCCCTACCTCTGATGAAGCAGCCACATTGTGATAGGAGACAAATCGTTAGAAAATACAAGATATATGTACCCAAAGTCAGACCTTATCACAAGTGTGTAAAATCCGTTCTGAAGTTTTACAAAACTAGGGATTGATTCCATGATATCAAAATAACAAATCTTATCACAATCGATTGAATCAATTGAAACTTGAAACAGAAGAGGTCAAAAACTAAAACAGAATAACGTAAATTGCAGATATGAAAGCATAAACAAGAAAAAGAAAACCTACGACATTTTCCTTTAAAGCAGATTTAATATAATAATTTCAGTACCATCCGCTTATATAAATCTCTCTTCTCTTTGACATTGACAACAGTTGTGTTTGCCCATTACAGATATTTTGTTTCAAGATGAGAGTTTTTCAATCGAAACATATTCTGATTTGTCTCTCTTCCTTTATATAACATCTGCTTTTTATAATTTAGTTCTCATCTCTAATGGATATATTTGCGACAGGGCTTTATATTTCATTCCCTTTTTTAGTGTTATTTTTATGGTAATTGTTAGCAGCAGCTGTTACGGATTGGAGATACATATTTGCTTTTACGAGTAAATTACAGAATCCTTAAGTCATCGATTTATTTCCTAGAAGTAGGACTTACATATCCACCAAGTTACACTACTGTTTAATAAAACGTAAAATATGGTACATTGGCTAAGTTATTGCGTACTATACAAAGGTTGGCGCTATGTTCACAGAGAATCTTTTTCAGGGTAACAGTAACAACATATTGAGGACGTCATTCATAAATTCTGCGATATCAATCTAGATTTCTTCTTCCATTCAAACTTAAAGACCTTGGCTTTGCTATACAGGACTGAGATTCAGGAAAGGGTGGTACTAGACTGAAAATCTTGGAATGTTAATAGTAATATTCCGAACCATTATTCCCTTATATGTAATTGTTTAGTGCCAGCTCGGATTTTGTCTGGTATCCATATATCCAAAACGTTCCAGTTGCACTCTATCATTTTTGTCTAAGTAATTGTGTTATGACATGAATACTTAAAACAGAAATATATATTTATGATGTGGTTTTTCTTTGGATTTTTTCTTAACATCGTAAAGATTTATAAGTTTTATGTTGTAGATTTGTGTTACTTGTGAGTAAGATAAATAAAAACAATATAACAACTAGACAAAACATTAGCACTACATAGGTAAAGATTGCTATTTCCAAAGAGCAGACGACAACAGATAATATTATAACTTATATAGTAAATCATTCCCTAATATTATAACATTAAAATATCAGCAAAGCAAAAAGAAAGATGGATGAGATGTTTATGAATATTGGTCAGCTCTAGGGAAGAAAAGATTGTCCGAAATATACATCGCAAACAATTTACCAGATTTTATTATTGAAGACAAAGTAACGAGGTTAGTGACATAGTTCTGTTGAGTGCAAAATGTGTGGGGAATCAGTATGTCTTCAAATAAGCCTTTAAAGTAAGCTCTCAACAAATTGTATAGTATCGTGACACTCATCAATATGTTTTGAGAATAACAGCATCTGCGGTCATTTTCGAGGGCCGAATTGGTGTTACTTTAACCCTCTGCTAAACTGCTTCTCGCTAAATGAATGTGGCAACGAAGTCCTAATGTCCAAGCCGATGTAATTGTTGCACAGAATACACTTGTACAGGATTTATTGTACACGTCATGCGGGGAAGCTATGTCTGAATGAACATGCTGGTTTCTGATGTTTCGAAAGGGTATAGAGGTAACATTGACTTGTAACTCATGCTAAGGGACAATTATTTAGACAGGTAAATTCTGTTAAATGACTTGTTACGTATGTAATGGTTATGGTCAATTGATGGATGTCCAATCTAAGAAGTCGAAAAATTGACAGGACACGGAGAACTTGGTAATAATGGATCAAAGGATTAGATCAAAGACAAAACGAACAAAATCTGTTCTTCCTAAACTTTAGCGAAAATTGTTCAACCAGAAGGTTGTGGGTCTTGCATCCATAGGTACTTTTCCATCGTCTTCGAATGGTGAAAAGCAAATAAAAGTTATATGGATTATTGATCAAAAAAGGAAATATAAAATAGAAAACATGAAACCAACTAAAATTTGTTTAAAGGCAAAAGCCCCCACCCCATCCCCATGTAAAAATAAGAATTCCCTGCTGTTCATGGCACAGTCGAGTTACTACAAGTTCTACTCATGATGACTAGAATGAAACTTACTCTGATAGGAGAAATATAAATGGAAGATATCCAGGGACGGAAATCACTGATATTCAAAATAAAACAGATGTGTGTGCACTTGAATGGTCCTTACTATCATTACCATCCCGGTGGACGAGAATCTCTCAATATGGTATAACATATTAAACAAGATCCTCAACAACTAAGAAACCAACGTCCCCTAAACAAGTTTAACGCATACAAGAACTAGCATTTCAAGGAAGAACAACTTCGAAACAGGAGACAATAAGAAACATGAGACCATAATATTTCTCAGTCAGCAAGCGTATATATCCCATCTTTACTTGTATAAAAGGTATCGTTATAGATTTAACATATACTATTTAGTCCGTTCAATACACACACACACACACACACACACACACACACACACACACACACACACACACACACACACACACACACAC
>JAOPUL010001697.1:9965220-9976265 GCA_027564515.1 Octopus rubescens | reverse complement strand
ATATATACACATATATATATATAATCATCATTTGTTTTAATTATCTTAATGAATCCAGACTTGCATCATATTCACATTGTGCCATAATGACTGAAGAAAAGATCTTAACGGATCAACTGCTGGAAATATTCCTGCAAATGTTTATATTGAACTTGACTACTGTAAATCAAATGAGGAAGCTTCTATAACAAGTAAAGCAAAACTGTGACAGCAAACTGCATTATCATATTATCAGTTTCAGTTTAACTTATTGCCTGGGCCCAATGGTTGACAAATCACTAATGCTATTAAATATTAGATGTGTGTTATGTTATTTCATCAACATAATTACTTTCAAAGCTAATATCAAGAATCACTATTCCACACAGAAATTCTTGGTCTTTGGCTTTAGACTTTCTTCCATCCTTAAAGTGTAAGCAGCACTAAGAATATCTATTTAGTATTCTTAGCCAAGATCTCTTACTTGAAGAATCTTGAGACAGAAGCAGCAGCAGCAGTTCTGTTTACATCCTCATAGATTTGCAATTTTCGCAATAAGAGAATGATAGAATAAGCACCAGACTTTTAAATATTTCTGGGATTAATTTGATTGACTAAACTTTTCAGGTTAGTGCTCCAGCATGGCCAAATAAAAATGTAAGAGAGTGTATCACACATTGCATGGCGGTTAGTGAAACAGGTGATCCTGACAGAATAATGAAACTATGTCAAAATTCATATTTGTATTTGGTTTGCAAGATTCTTAATGTGAACTCTTCTTGGAACATATTTTACTGTATTTTGGTAGGGTCATTATGCCAATAATAACAACACATGCCCTGGTTCTATTTCACAGGTCTATCTGAACAGACAGCCATGAAGTAAATGTGAAGTAGAGAAGGGATGCCATTGATGTAACTGTGAATGGCAATGAAGGAACTTAGAGAAACCTAGCTGATTGATTGATAAACTTAAGGATTAATCAAGCAATCGATTAGTCAATTGGTTAAATAGTTAACCAATTGAGCAATAAATAATGAAGTGAAATAAAACCAGTGTGTGTGTGTGTGTGTGTAATATTGGCATAGTGACCAACCCAAGATACAACAAAATGATTGATAATAGTTTAACTGAAAGAAACTAACAAATTGCTTATTTGTTTGCATGATAATGTTTAACGATGATTATTTTTGAGATGTCAAAAAGTGCAAGAATATTATGGAATACCTAAGAGAAAAGACGGTAATATTTTTGTCCCTGGCAATCCTCCACCTCATATGGGAGCAGTGAGAAAATAGAACAGTGGGGCAATGGAGAAATAATACACAGAAAAACAGATAGTTTCACTATATTTATGGTTACTAAAAGAAAAGGAAACTTCAGTGTTGTCACGAAAGAAAACTAATCAATTCAAGAGCAACAGATAGAACACATTCTAGATCTGCTTCAACAGTTTTGTTTTTGTAAACAATCTTCTATGGTTAATATTATGTGACTTGGTTAGAAGCAATTGACTACTTATAGGTCAGTCTGCTTCTGGGAGAAAAAAGAAACAACAACAATATATAGACAGAGAAAATAATTTGATTATTCTAAAAAAATAATTAAAGAGGTTTGCCAAATGTGTTTACAAGAAAGCTATATTTTGGTGGTATCAGAATATAGTATTGTCTCCATTCAATGTCTGGATCTATGAGAAAATATTTAAATATTTATTTTTCTGCCATCTGAAACAAAATCCATCTTGTATTTCTAATATAATTTCATATGTTGTATTACCTGTCTAGAAATAATGGTCAGTTTTACATAATACATCATTACTCTTTACATTTCAGCAGATATTATGTTTTAGCCAATAAATATATGGATATTTGTTTGCTTTAACAATAAATATTTCAGTTATTTAATCAAATGAACCACCATTAATATATATATATATATATAAATGGTTGAGTACTGCACAGACTAATTTTATTGAGACAGACTTTCTATGACGGGAGTTACTTCCTGTTTCCAAGTTAATATCCCCCCTCCCCATGACCTTCACAGACGAATGTAAATGAAGTACAATGCTTGCATGAGAGTAATACTTGTCTGAAACTATCAGTCAAAGTCAGGACAGGAAGACAATAGCACATACACAAACATATGCACACATACACACAAAAACAGACACACACACACACACACATACATAAACACATGCATACACACACATACTCAAACACATGCACACACACACACACACACACACACATACATACATACACAAACACATGCACACCTACATACACAAACACATGCACACACACACAAACTCACACACATACACAAACACACACACAAACACATGCACACATACACAAACACATGCACACAAACACATACACATGCACACAAACACACACATACATACACACACACACACGTGTATGATGGACTTCTTTCGGTTTCTGTCTATCAAATTCACTTAGGGTTATGGTCGGCCCTGGGGCTATAGTAGAAGATACCTGCCCAAGGTGCCACGCAGCGAGATTGAACCTGGAACTATGAGGTTGGAAAGCAAACTTCTTACCACACAGCCACACTTGTGCCTAGAAACGAACCTCTTACCACACAGCCAACTATAGAGTCATGAATACTTATTGATATATAGGCTAAAGGAGTAAAGGGTAAAGACCACCCCCTTCAGTCATGCGTTTGCATCTAGAAAGTTCCCTTCTGAGGCACAAGCCTGAGCAAGGTTGGTTGTGGAAGACCAGCAGTCATCCCATGCATACCAGTCTCCCTTCTTCACCAATGCCACCAATGTTATCAAAGAGAAAGGCACAAAGGCTGATACAGCTTGGCATCTGTGACATCGCAACTCAGATTTCTACAGCTGAGTGAACTGGAGCAATGTGAAATAAAGTGTCTTGCTCAAGAACACAACACACAGCCCAGTACGGGAATCGATCTCACAACCTCACGATTGTAAGCCCGATGGCCTAACCATTGAACCATGTGCCTTAATTGATATATAATAATGTCTTTATTATAGACATCATAAGATGGGGAGCTGGTCGAATTCTTATTGTGCTGGAAAAAATGCTGAGTGGCATTTCATCCGACTTTATGTTTTGTGTCCAAATGTTGCCGAGGTTGACTTTGCCTTTCATACTTTCGGGGTCAATAAAATAAGTACCAGTTGAGTACTGGGGTCAATGTAATCAACTCTCCCTCCAAAATTGCTGGCCTTGTGTCAAAATTTGAAACCATTATTATAGACATCATATATGTCTTTTTTGAAAGTATTATGAATTGTGAGGAGAAAATTCAGTATAAACAGTTATCTAAATTTCAACAAAAAGGGAGAAATAATGTGTGAAATGACAAAAATACTGCAGCATTTGTGAATGGCTGACAAGTTGGAAGGTGCCAAATACAGGTGTAAATAATAATTCTCTCATGTCGGTCTTATTCCATCTTAGATGAGATAGTGGCAATATTTGGAATATGAAATGGAAAAAAAAAATGCTTAAACAATATTAAAAATTCCACTAAATAAGCTCCCAGTTTTTATTTACAACCGCCCCCGTATATGCTATAAGGAGGGGACTCATCGCCCAATGTTCCAATAGGAATAGGAGGAAATAAGATAAGATATGCTATATAATATTGATTGTTTAATAAGTTGAGACAATACATTCAACAGTGAGATTATTGACTAAAACGTAAAATACATATGTTTTGAAATATCCAATATCTCCCTCACATCATATGGAGTTAAGCAAATGAGATGAAAAGATCTATCTCTCGTAACATTCCTAGATATTCTAATACAGAACCATGAGTTTGGTCTTTGTAGGTCTTCCAAGACTGGAGAGATCAACATATCATTCCTCTTGAACATTTGCAAGTTAACAGCAGCAGGAAAGACATGTGCAAAGAGGTAATTCAAGAGCTACAGTTATTACAAGACGGTGAGCTGACAGAATCGTTAGCACACTAGACAAAATGAGTAGGAGCATTTCGTCCGTCTTTATGTTCTGAGTTCAAATTCTGCTGAGGTCGGTTTTGCTTTTCATCCTTTTGGGGTCAATGAAATAAGTATCAGTTGAGCACTAGGGTCAAATTAATTGACTAAGCCCCTCCCCACAAACTTGCTGGTCTTGTGCCAAAATTTGAAATCAATATTACAGTTATTACAGATCTGGAGATAATGACTGTATGGGTGACAAAAGATAGATAGAGGGATACGCTAGAAGTACAGGGGTGGAAGTGGAAAGAGACCAGCCAGCTCTGAAGAGCAGAGAGTTGCTATAGTAGCAGTAAAGTAGAAAAAGAAGACAAACAAATCTATGGGCCAGAGGCTGGGATATGATGCCAAGTGGATTCCTATCAATCATATTGGATATTTGGATACAATCTAGGATGCCTCTATGTGTAGCAGAGGCATTGTCCCAGATGTGGAAGCAGTACCCAATCTGAACTTCATTGCAACAATGTAGAGACTTATTGGTGGAGAAATGGGGCTGAAGTAGTTTATGACCTTGAGAAAGAAGACAAGTCTTGGTCATACAGTTTTAGTAATGATGCAGATTTACTTTGGCAAGGAGAGATCCCCAAAAATGATAAAGTTTGGCATTTGTAGACACAGAGGGGGGTTCTTGTAGGTTGTTCATATTTGGGTGGAGGATTACTGTACTGTTTTCCTAATTTGTGTAATGATTGAAGAAAACAGTCAAAGATTAGTCCTGGCCCTTTAGAGGAATTATTTTGAGGTTTGTCTCTGTTCGTAGAGATTAGTGCAGATTAACCCATTAGTGTTCAGATTACTCTGTCAAATGTAATCCTTATTTATCCACATTGTCGTAAATTAATCCTACATTATCTTGTAGCTTTGAGATTTCAATGAAATGAGAGTATATTTTAAGAATGACATTGTAGGGTGGGTGTAAGAGGCCAGATCTTGTTGGTTTCAACATAAAACTGGTTAAATATTTTGGCCGGAGGATATGGCTGGTTTGAATACTAAAGAGTTAAATAAGTTATCTAGGATGTTAGATTAATGGAATGTGTTGGTTATGAAGTCAACTAGAAAACATGTCAATCATCTCTAGGCTTTAACTATTTCTTGAAATCAACTTTTAGAAGAAATTAAAAGAATGAGATGAAATGGGAGTCAAAACTGTTTCACAAAATAGGGGTGCAGGGGCATCACAATCCTTAATGTTACACACCCATTAATATATATATGCGTGTGTGTGTGTGTGTGTGTGTGTTAAGGCAGCAAGTTGGAAGAATCTTTAGCATGCTGGGCAAAAGGCTTGGCAGCATTTCATTTGTCATTACGGTCTGAATTCAAATTTCGCCAGAGTCAACTTTGCCTTTCATCCTTTTGGGGTCAATAAAATAAGTACCAATTGAAAACTGGGTGGTGGTGGTGAGATCGATGTAATCGACTTACCCCCTCCCCCAAACTTGCTGGCCTTGTGCCAAAATTTGAAACCAATATATGTGTGTTTACATGTGTAGAAATATAAATACATTATCGTTATGTGTGCGTGAGAGAGAGAGAGAGAGAGGGGGGGGGCAGTGAATTAGCAGAATCCTTAATGCATCAAGGAACGTGCCTTGTGATATTTAGTTATGGATCTTAACACTCTGAGTTCAAATCCTGTTGAGATCAAATTTGTTTTTCATCCCTTCAGAGCCGATAAAATAGAAGACCAATCAAGTACTGGCATTAATTTAATCAACACATCCATTGGTTCAAAATTGCCAGCCTAGTGCCTAAATTATAAGTATTACCATTAAAAGAGAGAGAGAGAGAGAAAGAGAGAGAGAGAGAGAGAGAGAGAGAGAGAGAGAGAGAGAGAGAGAGAGAATACACGTGTATGCATGTGTGCATATGTGTATGCCTATGTGCATACTTCAGTGTTGAAAGAAAAATGTTGCTTCAATAACATTTGCTTCTACATTTCTGCTATCAGAAATATATGTAACCAAACTTGTTAGTATACAAACACACAGACACTTTACATGTGTACATCGAGAAAACTAGTTGCAGAGTTGCACAAACATATCCACATCATTTACGTCTGATGTATGAAAACAAACTTTTCAATAGATCTATTTATAGGTCAGAAGGTCTGGTACTCGTACACACAGAGAGAGAGAGACACACACACACGTGTATATATATACTTGCATGTAGAAGTACTTGACACTTCAATCAGACCAACAACATTGATTCTAAAATATTTCCTTTCTCCTGCTCTCTCTCTCTCTCTCTCTCTTTTCTCTCTCTCTCTCTCTCTCTCTTCAAAACAATCTCAAAACATTCTAAGAAAGAACACTTCATAGTGAATTGAAGTTTTCCAATTTGAACTTTTCATTTCATATAATTCAATTGACCGAAAAACTGAACTAACACTTTTCACTTTCTTCTGCTTTTGAATGAAAAAAATATGTTTTTTATTCCTTAAACTAAAAAGTGTGGATGAAAAGACAAATGACTTAATAGGGATTCCTTTTTATGTATCATTAGTGTTTGCATCGACACTTCGATTAAAAACTATAAACTAATTGGTTTGTTTACACAACTTCTAATGAGGACTATCAACACTTCCCTAGCACACAGTCACGACTCACCACCTCATAGTCATTATTTACATGTGTACATAGAACACGTATCGTTACACTTCACATGCATGCAACTCATACACTCAAACATCTGTGTATGTGTCATCAGCATCATCGTCATCATCATCATTTAACGTTCTCTTTTCCATGCCAACATGGTTCAGACAGAATTTGTTGAGGCAGATTTTCTATGGTAGGGTGCCTTCACTGTTACCAACACTCAGCTCTTTCCAGACAAGGTAATATTATTTCCCATGACCCAAAATGTTTTCATGGAAGACTGGAAATGAACAACATCACATACTCACTTACAGCCATCACATGTGGTTAAGACAAAGGTACACACAAACATGTGTGTGTGTGTGTGCATGTGTGTGTGTGTGTTTGTGTGTATATATATTTATAACATTTTTCCAAAACACCTTTCCATAACAACCAGCCATAGAAACCTAATTATTACCCCACTCAAACCCACATACCCAAAGATGATTTTAACTCAACAGAGATTATATAAAGGCAAGACTAACTCTAATGCATTGCGGTCCAACAATGGCTTAACTCGAAGTCACTGTCAACAACATTCTTGTATAAGAATAATAAATCTGTATTCTACCAAAAATAGTATAAAGTAACCCATCAGATTAATATTAAATTGTTTTTATTATAACTGAACATAAAAACAAACACCAATATATTATCATCATCATCATTTAATGTCAGTTTTCCAAGCTTGCATGGGTTAGATGGTTTGACTGAAGACTGGCAAGCTGGGGAGCTGCACCAGATCCCAGTTCATTTTGGCTTGGTTTTTATGACTGGATGCCCTTCCTAACACCAACCACTCTACTCTAGAGGATGTTCTGAGTACCTTTAACGTGTCACCGGCACAGGCATTTGTAATGTGTCACCGGCATGAGTGTTTTTAACGAGTCACCGGTATATATATATATATATATATATATATATATATATATATATGTATATATGTGTGTATGTGTGTGTACACACACACACACTCATATATATATATACACATGCACACACACACACCACACACAATGGGCTTCTTTCAGTTTCTGTCTATCAAATCCACTCATAAGGCATTGGTCAACTCTGGGCTGCATTAGAAGACATTTGCCCAATGTGCTGTGCAGCAGGACTGAACCTAAGACTGCATGCCTGTGTGTTTAAGAACCAAGCTTCTTAAACACGCAGCCATGCCTGCAGCTATGTGTAAGTATATTTATATACATATATGCATGTATGCACATACATGATTTACTTGTCTGGCGACATATTTATTTGTTTGTCTCTTTCTTACCTTGTAATCTTTTGCATATTAGTTCTCTCTCTCTCTCTCTTTCTCTTTATCTCTTTCTCACACACACACACACATACCAATATTGTCTGAAGTTACAAACTCAGTGTTATCAGTGTTATTAAATTATCAGTCTGATAATAGACAAAGGAATATGTGTTTACCGATATGCCACAATTGGCACTTTGGCACTTGGCGAAGAAATTTTCCACATACTTCCCATCACCCAATGAGTGAAATTCTACACAGTCATTCGACCTGCCAGAAACAGCAGCAGTCAAATCTCAACTTACATCCTATCATCTTAAAATATCAACACATACCATGGGGTAGTCCTAGATATACAATGCCTGAAAGGCAGAGAGATGGTCATAAGCAGAACATAATCAATTACATACAAGTCTACTGAATGACAAATAATCTGAGGTTTAACAACGTAAAAAAAACATTTGCAATACTAATAATACCTTTCTGATACTAATAAGAGAAATCGTTACGTACTTCTGTAAGAAGCAGGTGTATTTATAAGTAGAGGAGATTGTTAATTCTATAACCATATTGCATCTATGGTGCTTTTTACATGCTGGTGCCATGTAAAAAACACCCATGCTGGTGCAACGTGTAAAGCACCCAGTACACTTTATAAAGTGGTTGATGTTAGGAAGGGCATCCAGTTGTAGAAACCCTGCCAAAACAGACAATTGGAGCCTGGTGCAGCTCTCTAGCTGCCAGTTCCTGTCAAACTGTCCAACCCATGCCAGCATGGAAAATGAACATTAAATGATGATGATGATGATGATGATGATGATGATGATGTAGCAACATTATTAAATTTGACATCTGAGGAGATTTAACTAGTAGGGTTGAATTCTAATTGCCTTCAATCAATGGTGATCTGAAATCCACCCTTCAGGGTAACAAAGCCCTGATCTGTTGCTTCTGCTTTTACTAATGAATAAAAACATCTTTTGGTATATAATTAAAGCTAAGTAATATTAGTCATATGAAAGCATGTGGCATAGTGGTTAGGGTGTTGCACGCATGATCGTTGGATCACGGGTTCGATTCCTAAACCGAGCAACACGTTGTGTTCATGAGCAAAAACACTTCATTTGATGTTCCTCCAGTCCACTCAACTGTAAGTGGGTAACCCTGCTACAGACTGGTTTTTCAATCATGGAGAATGTTATCCTGTTCCCCTAGCTAGTGGGGTGGCATCATTCAAAGGCTAAAATGATGCAAAGCGCAATGTGACCAGTGATGTATAACATCCCATAGTCTGGTCGGTCACATGATCAAATGAACATTAGCCATTGGATGTCAAGTATCTTGATCATGAATACAACACAATACTAATGGTAAGGTAAAGGGTTTGTACCCTATTTACCATCTGCATTACCAAAACATTTTTTACTTTTATTTTTGGATTTGTCGAGAGGATGGAACCCTGCCTGTGATCATCTCAGGATGAGACAAGGAGGTGGATAATACCATTGCTCAGTATACTCAGCACTTGGGCCATAACATGTTTAACCCTTTAGCATTCAGATTATAATGTCAAATGCAATGCTCATTTATTCACATTATTTTGAATTAATCATGCATTATCTCATAGCTTTGTAATTTTTATGATGTAATTGTTTGTTTTAATAATGATACTGTAGAGTAGGTGTGAGAGGCCAGATCTGGCTGGTTTGAACATAAAACAGGTAGAATATTTGGGCCAGATATGGCCAGTTCAAATGCTAGAGGGTTAATGTTAATTGTCATTCACTCATCCCCCAGAGGGACAACCTAGCCACACCCATCTAATAATCTAATTAATGGCTGAGTTTGTTATTACTTCTGCTGATCTGCCTAGATTGGTTAAAATGGTTGACTCTACTAGCTTCTCTGTAATGATAAAGGACTGAGGTTGGGCTACATATGTTCAATTTTCTAGGCGTGGCTGTGTGGTAAGAATGGTAAGAAACTTGCATCCCAACCACACAGTTCCCGGTGCCAAAGCATAGGAGGTGCCAAAGCAGAATCACTTGCAGATTTTACCTGCGTGGGAACTGCTGGCATGGTGACAGTGGTGCAGACTGTTGTTTTGAACATCAGAATCCTTGCCAGAACTGTGTGGGCCTAAACCAAAACCCCTTTCCAAGAGGAGGGAGAGGACAGAAACAAAGGCACCAAAGAAGAAAAGATTGCACACTGTCTGCTCCCCAAAGACGATATGCAGACATAGTGCGAGCCCCAAAGAACAGCCAACCTCACCCAGATGTAGAAAGAGCAGCAGCTGAACAAAAATCTTTTTTGTGCATGGCACAAAAGATTGTGCAGCAGCTGACCTGGCTACATCAAAGAAAAATCTCTTTTCTGATAGACATTGCTGCATGCAATCAAGCTGAGTGGACTGCATCAGTGTGAAATGAAAGTGTTTTGCTCAAGAACACAACACACTGCTAGCCTGGGAATTGAAACCACGATCTGACAATCATAGGTGCAACACCCAAACCACTAAACCACAAGCCTTCAAGTATTGGAGATCAATTTAATCAGATAGTCTCTCCCACAAAATTTGTGACTTTAATGGTGGTTGTAAATGAACGTCCCCGTCACACAAGCAGGGTTGTTTGTTTCCCAGTCTTCCATGAAAAATATGTCTGGCCATAGGAAAATACCATCTTGCTTGGAAACAGGTGAAGATTGATAGCAGGGAGGGAAACTGTTCATAGAAAATCTGCTTCATCAAATTCCATGTGACCCATGCAAGCATGGAGAGGGTTAGGGTTAATCCATATTACTCTGTAAGGAGCATAGGGCCAGTTTCCTGGTTTCTCTGGTGTATATACTCCTCCCTGGATGGGACGCCAGTCCTTCGCAGGATTACTCACTTTTACCAGCTGAGTGGAGTAGAGCAATGTGAAATGAAGTATTTTGCTCAAGGAAACAACACATCATTCAGTCCAGGAATCGAAACCACAACCTTACAATCATGAGTCCAACACCCTAACCACTAAGCCATGCACCTCCACATACACACACACACACACATATACATCATCATCATCATTTAACGTCTGTTTTTCCATGCAGGCATGGGTTAGATGGTTTGACTGGAAACTGGCAAGCT
>JAOPUL010001697.1:9921602-9936044 GCA_027564515.1 Octopus rubescens | reverse complement strand
ATATACACATACATGATGGGCATCTTTCAGTTTCCATTGACCAAATCCACTCACATGGCTTTGGTCGGCCCAAGACTATAGTAGAAGACACATGCTCAAGGTGCCACAAAGTGAGACTGAACCCAGAACCATGTGGTTGGGAAGCAAACTTTTTACCACACAGCCATACTTGTGTCTATGTTGTTAATGTTTTGACTACCAACCACTATAAAGAACATGAGGAGAAATTCAGTAAGGGAAATTATATAAGTAACTTACAAGATGTGATTACTTCCAAGTAATTTCCATTGAAGCCATATCAATTATCTAAATCTCAAAGCTATAGAATCCCAACTATCTTATTAAATGATTTCTATGTGAGAAAATTAACAAGAAAACAAGAAAAGAAAAAGTAAACAGTATAGAGAGAATATTATTGTTATTATTGTTCAGTTCCTCTTCTACTCTTAAGCACAATGGGCATCAATTTGACAGCACTGGTTTCTGTTGTCTGTAATTTTCGCTACATTCAGCCTTGTGACAGATGCACACACACACACACACACACACACACACACACACACACACACACACACACACACACTCATTAGTTATGAATGTTCAGCATCATGTAGATATCGGTCTTCTTCTGTCTTTTCCCCGCCATGTAGTAAAAAGCACACCGTCCTCTCTGTAAAGTGGTTGGCATTAGGAAGGGCATCCAGCCTTTAAAAAAAACAAAAACAGACAGTGGAGCTTGGTGCAGTCCTCTGGCTTGCCAGCTCCTGACAAACCATCCAACCCATGCCAGCATGAAAGATGGATGTTAAACAATGATGATGGTGGTGATGGTGGTGTCCATTTAAGAGCCGTTTCAGGATGGTATTGCTCTGGTAGCTGGTATGACCTGCTAGTTTTAATCCTCACCCCAAGACCATTTTGTTAAGATGGGGGTGGGGTCATCATCATGATTATTCAGTTGTCCAATAAGAAATATTGTTATTAACTAGAAAATAAATTGCAAACAATATATAATGATAAACAGAGCGCAAGCACTACACTGAGTTTCATAAATATTCATCATCATCGTCGTCATCATTACTATCATCCATTAACGTCCGTTTTCCATGCAAGCATGAGTTGGAGTATTATTTCATATAAATGGTTAACTTTTACTTATCTTATATTTACCAGTTCTCTAATGAGAGAAATTAACAAATTGACCAAAATGACCTTTATCAAAATCACCAAAACAAAACAAAAGAAATCTTTAACTTTTGTTATAAAATCAACATTTTCAATATGACATCCCACAGAAATTGTTTTGCTTCCAATAATCACAATATTTAAAAATATTAATAATCTCAAAGTATGGAGGCCTTGATAATAAACTCCGGAATCTCTACTTGTCGTCTCATAAGTTAAACCTTGCCTACAGAACCTCTAAACCTATAAAAACAGAACTACTCCCAGTTTAACAAGTCTTGTTGATATAATGACATGATTATAAAGAACTGTTCCTAAATGACAGTTCTTTCTTTTAAATTTTGGTTTTAATATTTTTATTTTTATCCAAAGATCTTTTGAAGATAAGAACCTATACGTGACACCAAAATAGTAATATTTGAAACTTTCAGTAAAAGTGACTTTGAGGTAATTTGCATAAAGACACTTTTTTTTTTCAATGAACATGTGATTTAAAAAAAAACATAACTACTTAGTATATAATTTCCTATGAAAGAAATCACTAATTGCTTTGACATCATTTCTCATGAAACTAATTTGCAATGAAGACAAATTTTTTTTGTTTTTTTATTATTTAATTGACATCAATCTCTCATTAGCTTAAAGATGCTTCATCAAGTAAATACAGTAATGAACAGAATTGCAAGTTCTGGAACTTCTGAGAATGAATTGCTTTAAGATGCTTAAAATGTTTTTTTTCTTTTTTAAATAACAACCTGAAGAACTCAAATGTTTTATTCATAGCAATATTAGTGAAGGTAATTATACGTCATCTTAATAATATTCCATAAATATTACAATAAAAGCAAAGGAAAACTAAAAACTAAAGACAGTGAAGAGAACTAGAAGCATGTCCAACCAATTACACCAATAATTAATAATTTTGATATCAGTAACCAAAGTTTTCTTCCTTATTTTGATGAGGTATCAAAGCCATGATTAATTATAGTCGTCCAAATAATTAAATGTTGACAAAGGCTGCAAAAAGGACATTTCTAAAAATGAACCAAGTTCTATTTTGCAAGTTGATGTACATTTAACATTTAATCTTCTAATTAAATAGTATTTGAGGGTATGTAGTCTGATTATTAATTCAAAGTCCATTTGATAATGAACATTTTAATCTCTTAATTGTACACTATTTGATATTGTGCGATTAAGATGCATTAATATAATGGCCTTTGATAATGCGTACAGTTTAATCTTCTAGCTATATAGAATTTGATTATATCAATTTAATTATTGAATTTTACTTCATAGTACAAAGCTTAATCTCTTAATTACATAACATTTCTCATTTTGAAGCTGTATGTTAAAATGGTTTGCCATTCTAAACAGGGAATACTTGTACTAAGTTCATTTAGTTGAACTTTTATTATTCACAGTTATTTCTTAATCCCAGTTAGTATTATCAAATCAGAAACGAAACAGAATGAACAGCTTCACAGAACCACTTAAATATGAATAAATTTGAAAGACAGGCAAAACATCATTTCATTGTTCTGACTGTATTAAAAGATTCCTGGTAAGATTAAGAATTGACTTCAGACAAGTGATGAATGAAGTAATTTTAAAATTCTACCAGCAAAATATGTATTGACTGGTTCCTTCTATTTTTGAAACAATGCGTGAGTGTGTTGTCATAGTAACATTGTTGCTATCCTCATCAACGTTATATTTTCCTTAGTAAGATAGTTGACTCTCTGTAACCTCATTTCTTGGTTATAAACTTAATAATTGATCAAGTAATCACAAAAAGGTCCATCTATTAAAGCATTCTAAAATTTGTATTGCACCAAATCCAATTTTCAACAAGAATTTTCAATGAATATTTTCTACATTTTTCATTATGATCAAAGGGGACTGGTTCTGCAAAATGTCATGTTCCAAATGAACTCTGAATTCAATAATTTTTATAAACAAAAAAAAAAAAAAAAAAAAAAATGAAACAGTAATTAATTCAATAAATAAATTGCTGCCACATTTTTTAATTTGGGAACAGAAATCAAATTGATAATGCTCGAATTGAAAATTAGAGGAAAAAAAAAATCGGTTTTAATTAAACACTGATTTTTATCTATTCTTATCTCAAAGAGAAGTGAAGGTTGGTATAGCAGAGCTCAATACAAGGTACTTCAATGTACTTCATCCTCTTACTGCTTTATGTTTAAATTCTGTTAGAATCAACAACACATTTTGCTTAGTTTCTGGTCTTGGAAGATATTGTGCAATGGCACAAAATCGTGGTTGTTGGAGGTGAAGAGTGAGATTATGGTGAGATTATGGTACATCTATATTTGTAGTTCATTTTTTTGGTATAGAAACAAAAGCTCAGCCAGTTCAGTTTTTCCTGTACTCTTGGGACACATTGGACACAGCAGTAAGCTGACACCAATAATTCTCTTCTAGCAGCAGTTTTCTCTGCATCCAGTCTTGTAGGTTATGAATGTTCTGCACTTTGTAGATTTTGGTCTGCCTCTCTTTGGTTTTTCCCTCCGGTAGATCTGGTCGAGCAGGAGCAAAAATGACCTCCATACCGTTTGAAGGCAATACTTTTCTATTTTAATGCTAAGGGAAATAACTCTGAGTGAGTGATTGTGATAGTGATGACGTTTCACCGTTACCATGACAAACAATGTTATTACTTCCTTAAGTATAAGTTTGAAAGCTGAGTCAACGGAGTGGAGTTACAACTAGATGAAATCTCCAAGCGGTTTAAATGAACAAGTCTCTAATATCCAAGTGGCCAAAATGTGCCAGCAGAAGGGCACCCAGGAGTCATGACCCAGGATGCAGCCTGCCACCCTCCCCTCCCCCTTAGAGTGTAAAAAGTTAAGAGCTGAAACATTTTCCTGAAGACCTTCTGCTGTTCGCCTTTCTTGAGAGTTTTTTTACCACTATTTAAAATCCATTTTTCTGATAGCCAGAATATGCGACCTGCTAGTTTTAAGCTTTGTTCTGTGAGGATTTCACTAGGTAGTCTTCTGTTGGTTCTCTTTAGAATGTTTACATTGGTTGTGTGGTCTTGCCAATGTGTTCTGAGAATCCTTCTCAAGCATCTTAAGTGGAATACATCTAGCTTTCTGTGGATTTTCATGGTGCTCTTCCATGTCTTACTGGCACAGACAACATAGAGAGCTGTTGGTTGAAACACGCTATTACAGAGCTGATTCTTAGTCTGTAGGCCAATATTTTTGTAGGAGCATATAGCATATGGCTACAAAAGAGTAACCTGTCTACTCACTGCTATCAATGCCTGGTAAAATCTTCTTCAAAGGCTGAAACTGGCTGTAAATGCTTTGAGAGAGCAAAACAGATTTTGAAACATCCGTTCTGACACTGGACCCTGGTTATTTATTTTCACTTAGGTCCATTTTTAAATCATGTAACAATGATTAATTGAATTAATACAGTGGAGGTTATTGACTTTTGTATTTAATACTAGTATTAATATTGACAAATATTTATATTATACCTTCATTATTAACTCTTCTACCTGTATACAATGTAACTTTAGGGTTCCTTGTAATTTACATTATTCCACTAGATATTACTTATTACGTGCCCTCGAGTTAATGCTTGTCAAAGACTCTTCAAATGTCTGCGCTTATTTATAATTAACATCACACATTTTGGAAATCTGAATTTCCTTTCTGTATGTTTAGAATAGATAACCTGATTTCCATTGTTAATAAGGTGTAGAAGGTGGAGAAAGCTATTTATTAACAACAGATAGTTAAACTCAAGGCATTCTCTTTGAATTTTATAATCAATTCTCGTCTGTTGCAAAGTTATTGATAATAAATGAAAGAAAGAAAAGGAAGAGGAAAACAGAGTTTCTGTGGAATGTGCTTCTTAACAGTAACCAATCTAAATATTTACCATTTGCATACAAATTGAGTCCCCAACTTAGCTTGCCTGAAAACATCATTTGAATTGCATTGTGGGAAATCCCAATATCTCAACTTCTAAAGGCTTTAATAAATCAAATTATTATTATTATTATTACAAGTGGTTGATAACAGAACCAATAGAGTATCAAATTTCTAAGTTCGAATTCTAATAGTGCAGACATGTCTTTCACATATCTGAGATCAATATTATAAGTATATGTTAAATAATAGTATTGATTTAATCAATACACTCCTATCTCTATATACGGTATATTGGTAACAGAGGCGATATAAACAAGAGTGTATTTTGCACAAAAAAGCCAATATAAGAGTTTCTCTCATGGTAACTACCACAGTATAGCTTGTTCTAATAGAAGATCCACGTTTAAGTGATGATAAATATTACTCTAATCTCTATAGTTCTAAACTTGTGCCAATGTTAGCATTCACTATTATTCATAATGGCAATACACGGTATTTAATATCTTAACCATTCTGAGGTAAATTTTGCCTTTCTTCCTTTCAGTATCAATAAAATAAGTACTAGTGAAGTACAGAGATTGATCTAATTGCTTCCTCCAGTATAATTTGTGTCAATGTGCCTGAATTAGAAACCTTAATTATTTTTATTATTAATATTATTATGAAGTCTAAGGCGGCGAGCTGGCAGAGTTGTTATCACGCCGGGAGAAATGCTTAGCGGCAATTTTTCCGACTTTACATTCTGAGTTCAAATGCCATCGGGGTCGACTTTGCCTTTCATCCTTCTGGGGTCGATAAAGTGAGTACCAGATACAAACTGGGTCGATAACATCGACTACTCCCCTCCCCCAAAATTCCAGACCTTCATGCCCAGTATAGAATGGAATATTATTATGAAGTCTGAAGGCAGAAATAAAATATTTATAGAGATTTAGTTACTAATTATAAGCAAGTTGAGTGAACATGCAGATACTCTTTCACTGAGAGGGCACCAAATATCTTAATTACTTGAAAATCATACAAATTGCTTTGCACTGCTTAATGATGAATCTGCTCATTTTGAGTTCATACAACAAACTTGACTAACATTGCAAAGCACTCTTTTATTGGCACAGCCATGCCTACATCTTTTTTTGTATTAACTTACTGCAATCACTTAGCAGTTAATGCTTTCATCCTCTTTTCCACACATTTTATGTTTGCTGTTTGGCTGGAATTTATCAATTTTCATCTTTATGATCATCATTATCACAGCAATAGCAGTATATGTGAAGAAATGAGGAAATATTAGAACATTGGCTAAAACAATATGCAGTGAAAAGCTTTACTTTATACTTATTTTAGACATTAGACTGTGGCCAAGCTGGGGCACCATGTTGAAGAATTTTTAGTCAAATGAATCAATCGCAGTACTTTTCTTTTAAACCTGGTACTTATTCTATTGGTCTCTTTTGCTGAACTGTGGAGGACAAAGACACACACACACACACACACACACACACACACACACACACACACACAGCATGGCCCAAGGTGCCATGCAGTGGGACTGAACCTGGAAGTATGTGGTTAGGAAGCAAACTTCTTACCACACAGCCATGCATATCATTATATATATTTGTTCAAATCCTTGAAATCTCCACTAAAATTAAAATTAGTTTTGTATTAGGAGTGATTCAATCATATATATCTCTATTTCTATATGTATGAGGTATTTTGCCAATGTAAGTAATATCAGTAAACAGTAATAGTGGTGTTGTGAATGGCAGTGGACATCATTTTAGATCATTTCTCCTATCCTTTTAATTCTTCCAATGTATTAGTGTAAAACTGTTTTGACCTGAAAATCTTCTAATGGTATTTTGATGCAATTGCGTGACGTTACAAAGTGTGTATACAATTCAGAGATCTTTAATGTGATTCCAAAAATCAGACTTAACAGCTAAGAAAGCTCCTAGAAATGACCTCAGGTGTTAGTTGTAAAATCATACATGCTGTTTTGCATTAATAAAATCAGGATAGTGAAGGATTTATGAAAGTGGATGAAGTGTAATCATACGGTGGAGGAAAATTGGGTTGAGATTATCCACTAACATGGACACAGATACAGGACAAGCATTTTTGAAGAAGGATTAAGATTATGACACTTTGGAATGGTGAATACATGGAGAAAAATTTTAAATCAAGCACAGGTGCAGCTCTCCAGTAAGAAGCTTGCTTCCCATGCACATGATTCTGAGTTCAGTCTCCTCGAGCAGACCAAAGCCGGTGGATTTAGTAGACAGAAACTAAAAGAAACCTGTTGTATGTGTATGTGTGTGTGTGTGTCTGTGTTTGTCCCCCACCACCACTTGAAAACAGCTGTTGGTGTGTTTATGTCCCTATAACTTAGCAATTTGGCAAAAGAGACTGATAGAATAAGTACCAGACTTAAAATAAAAATAAGTTCTGAGGTTTATCCATTCGACTAAAAACACATTCTTCATGGCCGTAGCCTAATGACTGAAACAAGTAAAAGAAAAATGATAAAAAAAAAGATAAAATCATTTGAATATCCCCCAAATTAGCTGAAATATCATTTTAACAATTCCTTTTCTCCTAACTTGTATTTCAAATAACCAACTGTGACATCATAAAAATCGAGTCTTTTTCACACTGATCAAATCTAGAGAGAACAACTAGATCAAACATACTCTGAACCCTCTATTTTGCCTCATCCTAATAGTAAAACATTGATTTTGTTTTTGATTAAGCCGATACTGAAAGTGTAGATTGCTAAATAAATGCTACAAGTGAAAGTGTGTATTGTTAAGTAAATGAGAGTAGTGAATATCCAGCTGAGAATTAGGTGATTTGCATTCTCTCAGAGGCAGCGTGTTGCATATCCTGTGTACTTGACTCTTAACATATGCATCCATCTGGTTCAAACGGGCGGCTCCATGATGCTATAATTCATTGTTCTGAGCACAAACTGATGCACTAAAATCATTGATGAGTTTTGAGCTTTTAATGGAGAATAATAGATACAGGTGTGGTCATGTGGTAAGAAGTTTGCTTCTCAATGATATGGTCTTGGGTTCAATCCAACTGCATGGCACCTTATGCCCCTTGCCAACCAAAGCATTGTGGACGGTTTTGGGAATGGAAACTGAAAGAAATCCATCAAATGTATGTGTGTGTGTGTTACTGACTGCTTGCTTTGACTTCACATGGTAGTTGTAAACAAGTGCCACTGTCATGCATGCAGTGTCCAGTTTTATTCTGTTAAAATCATGTTTAGTCATGGGGAAATACTATCTTAGTTGAAAACAGATGAGGATTGGTAATGAGAAGGGCTTTAAGCCATAGAAAAATCTGCCTCAACAAATTCTGTCTAACCCATGCAAGCAAGGATATAATGGATGTCAAAACAATGATTAATATTTTGCTGCTGCTGATGATGATTTCAACTATTTCAGCAGAAAAATTAACATGAGAGAGAGAGAGAGTCTTTATACCAAGGAATAATTTTTACCTCCATGTAATTCAATAGAAACTAAGCTATCTTAACACTCCTCCCAAAAAACCCAGTGGTTGCCTAAAACATGTTATTTATCATAAATTCTCTTTGGGAAGAATCACCATTTATTCCTTTGCCCAATCAATTCACCCAACAATAGCAGCAACAAAAAGATTTTTCAATTAATTTCAGTATTTCCATATAGACAATTGATTCCTTTACACAAATAATTGAATTTTCACAAAACAGCTAAAAATATTTAATCACATAAAAAAGAACATAAACCAACAAAAAAAAAAACATAAGCTAAACTTATTGCAATAAATATTGGTTTCAAATTTTGTCACAAGGCCAGCAATTTCGAGAGAGAAGCTAGGTTGATTACATCGACCCCAATGTTTAACTGGTACTTAGTTTATCGACCCCCAAAAGGAAGAAAAAGCAAAGTGGACCCCGGTGGAATTTGACTTATGGAAATATATATTATCGTTATAATTTTAATGCTTGTTTTTCCATGGGACAGAGCTGGACAGAGCTTACTGCTAATGCTAGTAGAGTATATCATCTTACCTCGTGGTTCTTAGTCTTTTCATCAATGAGGTCCAGCACTTTGAGATCTAACCACACTACTTTCTCAGATTTAGTACACAACATTGGTTTTGCTCCCATAGTCTTCATCCAAGCCCATGCTAGAGCAGTAAGTGTATATTACACATACACATACCAGCTAATGCCTCTAATGCTTATTTCTTGAAATTACTTCTGTTCTTGTGAAGGCACAAGGCTTAGCGGTTAGGCACGTTGCCCTCACAATTGTGAGATTGTGGTTTCAATTCTCAGCCTGGCTGCGCATTGTGTTCTTGAGCAAAACACTTCCTTTCACCTTGCTCCAGTACACTCAGCTGTAAATGGGTACCCCAGTGACGGACTAGCCTTCCGATCAGGGGAGAATGTTGGCCCGCTCCCCTAGCCAGTGGGGTGGCCTCATTCAAAGGCTAAAACAATGCAAAGTGCACTGTGACTAGTGATGTATAACAACATCTGATAGTCTGGTCAATCACATGATCATATTTGTTCTTAACCGTTTACCAGTGGGAATTGGATATATCGTTAGTTTGCTACAATATAATCACTTGTCAGCACTGTCTGGGCTAGATGTCTGAGACAATAATCAAGTTATTGGAATTGTATGACCCAAAATATTAGTCTAATTGCCCAGTATGATGATTTGATTGTCCTATATATGACTCAACATTTCATAGCCTTTGACAGCAGAAACCAGTTTTACAAACCAATCAATCTTTTCTTGAGGAATGTCATGTTTGAAACTAGTTTCGTTGAGAAATGTAAAGTTTATTGAGGTAACGTGACTTGCAGAAAAATATTAATTATATTTCTTTAGTAGATATTCAACACCATTATTGGAATAACCATGAAATATAATTTCACAGTTAATGGGTTAATAAAAGTCATTTACCTTCCTGAACCTTTTAGGATTTAGATTTCTCTGTCAAATGTTATCCTTATTTATTCATATTGATTCGAATTAGTCATGCATTAGTCATTAGCTGTGAGATTTCAATGTCATAATTGTTTATTTTTAGAATAATATTGTAAGGTAAGTGTAAGAGGCTGGATCTGACCAGTTTGAAGATAAAACAGGTAGATTACTGGCCGAACATGGCCAGTTTAAATGAGAAAGGGTTAAATAAATGTGTGTATATATAAGAGGGAAAGAGATTGTCATAGCAGAAACAGATAAGGGGTGGGGATGGAAACTGAGGCAAAATGCATTTTTATGTATTTATTGACCACGGAAAGATGATATACATATGACAGAAGTGAAAATCAGACTTATGATTCACTGAACAGCTTGTCATTTAACCAATTCTGTACAATGCTCTACTATTGAATAACTATATCATTCAGCTGAAAAATTTCTAATATAGAAATAATACTTCAACCTTTGGGCAGCCAAATGTTGAAATTCTATCCATTAGATTTCAAAGGAAATTAAGTTTAATGATAATGATGAAGAAGAAGAAAAAAAGATGAAGAAAACATATGTATTTTTTTGTGTTTTTGATTGCTTTGTCTTTTGTTTTTTTACCTTTGGCAGAGAATCAAAAGAAATGACTTAAGGATTGTAAAGAAATACAAAAATAGCATTGAACAGAATTATTAATGATAATCAGCTTTTAGTGGAACAAATTATCAAAAAAAAAATTTAAAAAATATTATTATTAATAATAGTAATAATAATAATAATAATAATAATAATAATGAAATGCAGAAAGGAAAGGATAGAAAAAAAGCCTTGAGAACACTTTTTTGGTTTTTAATTATCTTTCTTTACTTCCTTTCCATAAGCCTGCAGTTATTGTGAACACTTCTATCAGAATAATCTCCATTAATACTTTATTATCCACCAAAGATTTCAGTTAATCTACGTTTTACATAGTCTACATTTAAGAGGTTTTTTACTCACCTCACCTACATTCCTTATTAAATGTTAGACAGCTCCTCCCAAGCACTGTTCCACCTCCACTTCTTTCTCTCACTCTCTCTCTCTCTCGCACACACATACACACATTCCTATACATTAGCATTAACAGTGTCTTGATAAAGAAATGTTCTTGTTGCTCCGTTAATAAAATCTTGTGTTTGGAAGACATGTATGTACAGATGTGGATAAAGATTCATAGAAAAAGATTCGTTAAACTTTTCCTCCTCACAATCTATTGGTTATTCGTTTCCTTTTTATTTATTTATCCATTTTTATCTTGAATATTCCACTACTTTCTATTCTCAATTTCCTTTCTGTTAATATAAAAGATGGGAGTAAGTAATTTTAAGCCAACAAATATCTTATTCAAAACCAAAAACTTTTAATGCCTACCAAAATAAAATAGTTCCTAACAACCTGCTGATAAGATATCGAATGGATATGTCTTGGATAACGTTCATTCTTAGAGTTTCAAAACATTTATATAGTGATAGGAGGATGCTTATTATTATTATTATTATTATAATAATAATAATAACAATAATAATAATAATAGATGTGTTTTTATGTGTGTGAGTGGGAGAAAATGCAGATTAGATTTACCTCTTCAGTATAAAGGTTTAACACCTGTAAGCACTTATTGTATTGATGTTCAGAGTGCAGACTGACATTAAAAAGCACCGAGAGAAAGTTATTTAGTAAATACTTTTTAGTGAATATTAGAAATCTTTGAAAAACAATTCATCAGCATTATTGCTATTACTATTATCACCACTGCCACTAAAATCATTTAGAATTGGATGCTAAAATTGCAGATGCTAGTAGAGTAATGTGCTAGTCTCAGCATTTGTTCCTCAGAGGAGGAAAGGTTGGTAAAAGGCCAAACTAGCTATCTTCTATTTAGATTTCATGCCTGTCCTCTTCTATGGTCAGGAATATTGAGTAATGACTGAAAGAGTACAATCAACCAAATACGAGTGGCCAAAATGGGGTTCCTCCAAATGATCTTTGGAGTAAAGTTACTCAACAGACTGCATGGATACCAAAGAGTCTCTCTAGGTTAATCCCCTATTTCTCCACATTGAGAAGTCACAGTTCTTGTACTACAAACATGTGGTTAGAATGTTACTGGAAAGAATCACAAAATGAATTCTTCAAATTGAGCCAACTCACAGGAGATCTAGAGGGTAAACCAAGAATTAAATGGTTGGATAATATCCATAATTTCAGTTTGTCAGGAAAGTTTAATGACAGTTGTTTCTGATTGAACCCTAAGGAGGAGATGACTGAGGACTCTACCCAGACAACAGGAACAGTGGGTGCAAACATGGGTGGATGGAGTAATTATATGCAATAATCTAACAATTGATTGTTTTACAGTGTTTTGTATGAATATGCTTGAGATCAATAATCTCAAAAGAAAGAAACTTGTTAGTTTGCTACAATATAATCACTTGTCAGCACTGTCTGGGCTAGATGTCTGAGACAATAATCAAGTTATTGGAATTGTATGACCCAAAATATTGGTCTAATTGCCCAGTATGATGATTTGATTGTCCTATATATGATCCATATAAGTTGTAGATGCAGGGATGGTGGTCCTTTGGTTGAGATACTTTGTCTTGGACAAGCCAAAACAATTAATCAAAATGTTCCATTGTTGACTATTTTAACATTGATCAGTTTTTTAGTCCACAATTATTGATTGTTAGTTTGGTGTCGCCAAGACTAATAGTCTAATTGTTGCTGTAGTTGGCAAAGAGAAGATTGTCAGTTTGTGAAACAGGCTTGAGACATCTCAAAAATATCATCACCATATAATTAAACTCTACTGTACAGAGAGGCCTGCACTATAACATCATATTGCTGCATCTACCATTTGTTGGTGATTCCCTAATCCTGATGGATGACACCTTTGCACCACTCGGGTGACAACCCTCCAACCCATGGGTTTGTTTTTAGGGTAGTTGTTACTAGTAAAGGTTTTACAAGGTTGGAGTGTAAATCCTACCTCAACCTCTTTTAGTTGCTTTTTATGACCCACAGAGGAAATGTTGGGTCTGTTCTTTAGCATGTCGGTTCCAACACAGCACATAATAAATAAAGATGAACTTTAAACTCATCAGATAGAATAAGGAAAGAGAAAAGATACTAAATCACTTTACTTGGATATTGAGTACACCAGACACTAATAAAAGAATGGTATATGCTTGAATTAATTCTGTTACCTCACAAACTACTGATGAGAATTCCAATGTATTTCTCTGTGATTACTAAGTAATATAAAATAAATGTTGCTATGTTAGTAAATAATACGTCTGTTAAGTGTATAACCCTGACCATATTTCATATATGATGTGTTGGAAAAGCCTCAAGTTACACAAGAAATGAGAAGAGTCACATGAAATATAATAGAAATAGATTTTAGCAGACAACAACAGTTTTTTTTTTCTCCAGCTATTTTGATGGCTATAATAGGAGTGTAAAATATATTAAGCCATTTATCACATATGTAGAAATGTGTTTCCTTTGTTTTTTATTGATTGATGTTTTTGTTAATATTGAATTTAACATTTCTTCTGATTATGTAATGGAATGGGAGAAGAATACACTTGGAATGTAGTCTTACTTGCTTTTATCTATTATTGCTGCTTTATTAATTTTGGTATTCATATGCAATCTTGTTGAATGTTTTAACCAAACTTACATCCACAAACAAATAACCTGATCAATATAGGAACCAGAATTTCTTCAACAAACTCCTCTCTTCAAAACAAAGGTAATATGCCTTAAGTATATTCCTGTCTATTTCATGGCTTGAAATATTCAAAGAGCGCATTACGGTGAATCAAATTGACTCCAATATTTATGCCAAACGTATTTTTAATCAATTCTAAAAGGACAAAAATAAAAAGTCAAGTCAAACTTGGAAACCTTTTGTCTTTGTTTTTTTATCATCCTTCCATGGGTGACAGAACAGTATTAGTCAAATATTGAGGGTGATTTCATTCACTGTAGGTGGGGTGCTTCTCCTAGCATTTGTGTCCTCGTGGTAATATCAGAAATCTATATTGCTTAAAACACGATACTCAGAACATAAATTAGCATAACTCCAATGAATGTTGCCAGCTAATTTTACTAATTTTTCAATGCAACACATTGAAATTAATTTGAATTAATTTTGAATTAATCCTGACGCCCCGCCCCCTCTTAACTAGTCATGTTTTTTCACACAAGGTAAAAGGAAGACTGTATACAGCTTGTGTTAGGAGTGTCATGTTGTATGGTAGTGAGACTTGGCCACTTAAGGAGGAGGACATTAGTAGAATTTCTAGAGC
>JAOPUL010001697.1:9890251-9901314 GCA_027564515.1 Octopus rubescens | reverse complement strand
TATGTATGTATGTATGTATGTATGTATGTATGTATGTATGTATGTATGTATGTATGTATGTATGTATGTATGTGGTCATGAGGTTGTGAAGTTTGCTTTGTAAAAGCATAGTAGAGCTTTACTAGAAGACACTTGCCCAAGGTGCTGTACACAAGGACTGAACCTGAGACCACATGATTGTGGTGTATGTAATGTTGGGCTTCCTCTATGAAATTCCACTCACAACATATTGGTAAATCAAGGCTATAATAAAAAAATAAAAATATAAATAAAAAAACCCACTTAGCCAAGAAGATGCCCAGTGAGATGGAACTGAGAAGATGTTTGTTAAGCAAGTATCTTAACCATACATCTATGTCTCATTTATTGAAATGGGTTTTGCATAAAAGAAAAAAAAAAGGTTCAAGGCTTATTTTTGGTCAGGAATTTTACAAATTCTTTGCCTAATTTTCTCAATCTTTGAGAGACTTTTTCTTTATCATGATTTCCTCTTAATGTAAGTGTACATCAACATCATCATTTAACTTACATATTTCTATGCCTGCATGGGTCAGACGGAATTTGTTGAGGCAAATTTTCTACCACTGGATGTCCATCCTGTCACCAACTCACATCCGTTGCCATATATGCAAATATTTTCCCATAGCTTGACATGTCTTTTTTGGCAGAATGCTGGAAACAAATGACCCTGCTTGTATGACAATGATGCTCATTTACAACCATCACATGATGCCTAGACAAGGGTACACATACACACACACATATATACATAAATATATATATGATGGGTTTCTTTCAGTTTCCGTTTACCAAATCCACTCACATGGTTTTGGTCAGCCTGAGGCTATAGTAGAAGACTTCAAGGTTCCACAGTAGTGGGACTAAACCGAAAACCTCATGGCTAGGAAACAAGCAACTCAATGACGCATTCACATCTCCACCTATGCACAAAATATAAATATTTCAATACTGGATTGTATTTCATTTAAGGTTATGTTCTTGTTTTGATCCTAGAATTATTTAATATAGCAACACAGGAATGGTGGATTAGTTCTGATTATTGATCTAAACACTTGTTGGAAAAAACTGATCAGGATCTGTAGAGCAACATGAAATGTGTGAAACATGAATACAGTAATAACATTACTGGGGAAAAGATTTTATAAAACAGCTATTGGTAAACTAGAGATTTATGATATAATAAATAATATTAGCAATGATTATAGAAATTGCATGATATTAGTAATTATAAAAAATGACAAGTAAATAATGATTATAATATTATTAACCTAAATGAAAGTAGCTGACTTGTCAGCATGAACAAAAGCTGGTAAAAGAAAGAGTCTCATACTAATGTGCTGATGATATTAGCGATGAAAGCAGCAATAACGATGAAGATGATAAGGATGGTGGTGGAGGGACTAATGATAATGGTAGTGGTGATGAGGATGATGATGATGATGAGGAGAAAGAGCAATGGGGGGAGGAGTGCAGGAGGAGTATTTTGGAGATATCGAGTTGGATTGCTAACTAACTATCCAGTGACATCAACAACAATGTATTTCATCTTACACATGATGACTAACTTGCACATTACAGTTGTCCACTCATATGATCAAATGATGGATCGATGGATGGAAATCCCTATTTCTGCAAAAGAGAGCAATGGAGGGAGGAGCACAATGGGAGTCACCATGAAACTAATCAACATTCATAATCAATGGTATTGACTATTCCCCTCCCCTCAAAATTTCAGGTCATCTGCCTAAATCTGGAATCATTATTTAAGCAATCAATTATTTAATATATCTATGGGATGGCTTAGGCACTGTCGTGGCTGTGTGGTTAAGAAATGGGGTTCCCAAACACATGGCCTTTTAGGTTCAATCCCAGTGCCATATCGGTAGATTTGGTAAATGGAAACTGAGAGAAGCTGATCATATATATGCCTCTCTGTGTGCATGTGTGTGTGAGGGTGGTGTGTGTGTGTGTGTGTGAGAGTGTGGTGTGTGTGTGCATGAGTGTGGTGTGTGTGTGTGTGTGTGTGTGTGTGTGTGTGTGCGCTCATGTTTGTGTATCCTTGTCTTGATGTCATGATTGTTGTAAATGAATGTACAAACAGATGAGAGAATAAAACTGCAGGTTTGTGAAAGAAGTGCCTTGGTGAGAATGGAAAATGAATCTTGGGGGGGCGGGGCATTCTTGTCATGTGAGTACTTGATGACCTCACTAGTGTTGGTGTCACATAAAAATAGCATCACTTACACTCTGTAATGTGGTTGGCATTAGGAAGGGCATCTGGCCATAGAAGTCATGTCAAAGCAGACACTGTAGTTCAGCACAGCTCTTTGACTCATTGGTTCTAATGAAACCTGTGTGACCCATACTAGCCTGGGGGGAAAAGGGATATTAAATGCTACTGGTGATGATGACGATTGGAAGAATGGAAAGCTAAATCCACCTCGGTAGGTTTCAAATTGTACAAGGATGCAATTAAATACCACTAAGCACTTAGTCTAATACTAAATATATCATACAATAATGTGAATGATAATGGAGAATTTATAGCATGATATCAGGACTGACAATGCAGAATTATGGTATTGTACTGGCAATAATTCTGACAGAAGGTGCTGCAGTGGAGAATTCTAATTTATTCCTCTCACCAACAACTATATAACACAAAATAATTTATAATATGATAGCGGCCATCTTCTTGACATTAGGTGTAACAATGAACAATTACAATGTACTTTGCATCACCAACAATGATAAAACAATAATTTATAGTCTGAAAGCGATCACACTCCTGACAGTAAGAGTAGCAGTCGATAGTTTATAATAAAGTCCTGTTACCTTATAAACACCACAATATATACAATATACATTAACAATATGTAACGTTTTCCCTGTAAGGATATTGGTGTCAATTCTATAGCTTTAGAAAACATTTATCAATGAGTGTGTCACATCAAACTTTGGGCTGTTTAAACATTTAAGAATAAGAAAAGGGAAAATTATATTAATATCTGAGTGCCATCAATAAATCAATAATTTACATCAGTGTTTCAAGATCATGTGTCCGTCCTCTCTTATATTGAAGATGAGTACAATACTTTGTGCCTTTTCAATGTTTTAATGTTTAAATGTCACGAAGACTTCAGATATACTTTACATAAAAACTACAAAGAAATCTTTACATTTCTTTTGTGTGAGGAAAACACCAATTTCCTTAGTTTATTTTCCCAAGAGAACAGTTTAGGGGCAAACGGTTTTAGAATCAGTCAAAGAAAGCTTTCTGGTATTAGGGTGAGACAACTAATAAAAGTAAACTTCAGAAGAGACAAAGAAGACACCACAATAATCCTATATAAGTCTTTTCTGTACAAGTACTTTTCAAAAGAATCAAAGACTCAAAGAATCACCTTTATTGGATAATGTCAGATAAGCCTTTCTCTATTGCTTTCTCTTTTATTTTCTGTGGAAATAAATCAATAAATTTATATATGTGTATCCTCTGTATATGTTCTTCAATGTATGTAAGAATGTGCATGGAAAACAGAAGTCAAATGGGGATGATTACACACACACACACACACACAGTAAACAAGTAATAAGCAGATATATATATATACATGTGTTCACACTGATGTGTGTGTGTGTGTTTGTGCGTGCGCATAAGTGTTTATATGAACTGAACAAAATGAAGGTGTAGAGATAGAAGAAGGAAAGAAAAATGAGATGAAAGAAGTTGAAACCTTGAGAACAAAAGTGAAAGTGAAAGTTGTAAGAGAAAATTCTGATAATCTTCAACAAAAGCAAAGTATTTAAAACAAACAAATAATATCTAAAAATATCTATCAAAAAATACCAATACTCCCCTTTCACTCACCTTCAATATCGCACATCCAACCACACATGCACTCACCCCTCCCTCCACACACACACAAATACACAACACCAAAACCTTTAACCCTTAAACAATAAGATTTCCTCTTATTTTACCATTTCTTCAAATTCTCTTGTATTTGTCTTCTCTTGACTTCTCAGCCTCTTTCTACACTAAACTAATTAAGCATTTGAATATGAATTCAAAGCTAGTTATATAATTTCTTAACCTTCTTTATTGTCAAGCTGTAGAATAATAAAGACTGTGATTCAATGAATGGATTCAATGTATAATATTCTATTTACCCTCCCTTTGTTTTGTTTTGTTTTTAATCACTTGTTACAAATAATGATTGAATTCCTCAACTGAAAAGATTATCTGCATCTTTTGACATCTTTTTTTTTAATATTTTTAATTTTATTTTGAATGTTTCAGTCATTGGACTGTGGCCATGCTGTGGCACTGCCTTGAAGGGTTTTAGTCGAACAAATCAACCCCAGTACTTATTCTATTTTTTAAGTTTGCATTTGCTGAACTGCTAAGTTACAGGGACATAAACAAAGCAACAGCAGTTGACAAACACAGACACCAAGGAACACACACTCACACACATATGCCTATGTGTGAGTGTGTGTGTGTGTGTGTGTGTGTACACACACATATATTATCATATATATATATATATATACACACTTACACACAGTGGGATTTCACACAGTTTGTCTACCAAATTCACTCCCAAGGTATTGGTCAGCCTGAGGCTATAATAAAAGACACTTTCCCCAAGGTACCATGCAGTGGGACTGAACCTAAACCATGTGGCTGCAAAGCAATCTTCTTAACTACAGACACAACCATACATTTTCAAACAGTTTAGTCTTCATTGCATTCAGTACTAAATACAACTTCTTCTATTAAAGAGCAAATGATGGATACATTTTTGTAAAAGTCCTAAAAATAAAATCACATATCTACTTTACAAATCACACACTAGCAAAGACAAAACAATGAATATTTAGTATTATTTAATTTTTAACCTGGTAGGTTTTATGTGCTGTCTTTCTTAAAGATCTGATCTAATCTTTAACTGTGAAAGCACCATTTACAGGGAATAAAAATAAAAAAAATGATGCAAGAAGCAATATCTAGAATGAGGCATATATATATATACGATCATGAAAATACTGTAGAGAATATAAAAGTTTCACCATTTGTCTAGAAACCTCATAATCACTTTGAATCATTGAATTTATGGTAGCAATAAATTCTAGAGAATCAGTGATTCTTTGAAACAAGTAAATTTGGGAAAAGAATCTGAATTAGAAGTTCTGAGTAATGATTTTTTTTTTTTCTTTTTTTTATAGTTCCTCAATCCAACCACAGATTTCTGGCAATGTTCTCTTGTTTTTACGATAGAGGAGGCAGATGGATAGAGCCACATCTCACAAATGAAATGATTTATTCAAACAGGCACAGGTATGGCAGTGTAGTTAAGAAGTTTGTTTCCTGAATGCCTGGTTTTGGGGTTCAGTCCCACTGTGTGGCACCATTGGCAAGTGTCTTCTACTATAGCCCCAGGAAAACCAATGCCTTGTTAGTGGATTTGGTAGATGGAAACTGAAAGAATCCCATAATGTGTGTGTGTGTGTGTGTATTGTCATTAACTCATATCTGAGTAATTAATCTGTAGTGAGTGATTGAGCCTCTTCCTCCTGATGGGTGCAAAGGGTGCCGGTACCTGGGGTGGATGTTTAGTCCAAAGGCAGCATAGAAGAGCATGGAGTATTTATCACCACCAGGGGTTGGTGGGGGACGAGGAAGAGCAAATTGCTCTTTGTGTCCTGAACCTCCAATCTATGTCACATGACATCTGTTGTTTTCTATCTGGTCCGTTGCCTTGACGATGACATGCCACCACTTTGGGCGGTCCTTGGTGACTGACTATCTCCCACCCAGGTATTTGGGTTAATGGAGCAGTAGAGGAGAGTGGCCCTGAGCTGGTCTCGGAAATGGAATGTTGGGGGTTCCATGTGGTATGCGTGAGTGTGTGTATGTTTGTGTCTTCTTGCCTTGACACTGTGCGATAACTGTAAATGAAGGTTGCAGTCATACAAGTTAGTATCATCCATTTCCAAAATTCTATAGATGCATGACTAACAAGGGGGAAATATTACCTTGATTGGAAACAGATGACGGTCAGTGACAAAGGTGAGCATCTCACCTTGGAAAATCTGCATCAATAAACTCAATAAACTTCAATCCATGCAAGCATGGAAATGTGAACATTAAAATGATGATGATGATGATGATGATGATGGTGAAACTTGGAATAATTTGGAGACTTGAATCATTGCAATAACTAAATTTGGTACCATCAGATGTTGCATTAATCCCTTTATACTGTGCCACTTTATCCCAAAACATCAATGCTCTGGAGAACCCTTCCTACTCACAAAATCTTCAGAGGTATTGATTTGTAGTTCGTTCAAGCTGACCATTGAAGTGCATCAATCTGAATAACCTTAAAGGGTTTCCCTAACAAAAACCATTTAATAAATGAAAAAAAAAAAAAAATCAACGACAACTAGTCAAGTTCTGAAGTTGATTTAATGGACAGTTCCTTCCTACAAAATCTGCGGTAATGTGTGTGTGTGTGTGTGTGTGTGTAATGATAGTTGTAACGATAATAATCACTGGTTATAGCGTTGGTGGTATTGGTGGTGGTAACAGTGATATTGCTCCCACTGAATGTGGATTTAATGATGGTACTGCTTGCTGTGGTTACTGATGATGATGATGATGATGGTGGTGGTAATGAGGGTGGTGATGATGTTGGTGGTGAAGGTGGTGGTGGTGGTGATGAGGATGATGGTGGTGGTGGTGATGATGATGATCATGATGATGGTGATGATCATGATGATGATGGTGATGATGATGATGATGATGATGATGATGGTGATGATCATGATGATGACGGTGATGATGATGATGGTGGTGGTGGTTGTGGTGATGATGAAGATGATCCTAGCTAAGAGTTTAAAATATTTTCTACTCATTTTGAGATTTCTTTAAGTTTTCTAAACTCCTCCCTGCATACATAATCACATGTGTAAATTACAATCCTTATACTTGAACAGTTTTTATACTAAACAGCACTACATGAATGGGGGTGGGTGGGTGGGGGCGAAATATTTTGTATGCAACAGTAAATGGAACATGACAAGATAAAAAGTATATATACCACAAGTATGTCTATCAATCTTACAAACCGAATGAATGAATGTCTATCTCTCTACTTGTATGTAATTACCTACTTTTCATTTCAAGATTTCTTGCCAATAAAGAAAGAACTGGTTTCAAACCTAGATCCAAGGTTCCTTCATTGGCATTTCAACAACATAAACAGGGTAGTTGTGCATATGTGTGTAAATGTGCATGTATTTGGAGTCAATGCACGCGCAGATCCATATGTTGAAAGTAGAATAGAAGTAACAGGTGTATTCAAAACTGAAAAATATGCCAGTCTAGCCAACAACCTGAGGGAAGCAAACTTCTGGGTCAATATCCTCACCATAGAGATTCTTGCCAGAGGTTTTCTGAGCAAATCTGTTTATGAGCTAATGTAGGAATAACTTCCATACTGTTTGAAGGCAATATTTTGGTATTTTAAAGCTAACAAAAGTAACTCTGATTGAGTCACTGTGGCAGCATTGACACTTCACCGTTTCAACAACAACCAATGTTATTCTTTATTTAAGTATAAGTTTCAAAAGTTGTATGTCTAGATATGTGCATCTGTATTTATATGCTAAACTTTTGGCAAGTTTTACATATTTTGACTGTTCCATTGATTGCTTGTATCTGTAGTATTTTAATTAGCTTTCACATTTTTGGTTTTGAGAACCCTAATTTCTCAGGATTAGTGTAGAGTCAGTTTGTTACGTACATGTTGCTGTTTTAAATATGATATTAACCTTATTTGCCTCCCACCGAACATGCCCAACCTCAACAATACTAAGGTTGGAGTCATAACGTCTATTTTTCCATGTTGGCATGGGTTAGAGAAATATATTATTGAGGTCTTGTTTTAAAGAGAAGAATTCTGTTTCTGCCACTAACCCTTGTCTGTTCACTTATTTCACACTACATCTTTGGCATGGAAGATCCAGGGGAGGTTTTGTTGGCAAGGAAAATGACAGCACCACCAGCAATATCACAGCAATATCACTGCTAGTAGCTTAGTTATTTTCAAGAAGCACAAATGTAAATATTTGCATACACACACATATATACACATACACATACACAAAACACATTATACATACACACACATCCTTTTTTTTTTATTTATGTGTATGTGAATGTATGTGTACGAATGTATGTCTATGAATGTATGTGTGTGAATGTGTGTCAGGTATGCGTATGTGCATCGCATGTGTGTGAGTATGTATGCGTGTGAATGTTTGTGTATTTCAAGTGTATGTGTGCATGCGAATGTGTGTGTGAATGTGCGTGTGCATGTGTGTCGGTATGCCATGCAAGTATATGCGTGTGTGTGTGTGTGCGTGATGTAGAAGAAAGGATTTCAATTTCACTTTTATTATGTTTACCAAAATCCCGTTTAAAAAGTCCAATTGAATAAATACACAAGTAAACTGGTTAAAAGATTCTGTTTCTGTTCTTTTAATTATGGCATAAAATTGAATCCCATACTTGAAGTAATTAGACGGAAATGGTAATGAGTTCCAGTGATGCCAATGAAGGCGAGGGAATGGGAATATTATGCAGTAATGGAAAAAAATAGATACTAAAACATGATAATGATGATGGTGGTGGCGGTGATGATGATGGTGGTGGTGGTGGCGGTGATGATGATGGTGGTGGTGGTGGCGGTGATGATGATGGTTGTGGTGGCAGTGATGATGGTGGTGGTAGTGGTGGTTGTGATGATGGTAGTGATGGTGGTGGTGATTGTGGTGGTGGTGGTGGTGGTAGTGATGATGATGATGGTGGTGGTGGTGGTGGTGGTGGCAGTGATGATGATGATGGTGGTGGTGGAGGCAGTGATGGTGATAATGATGATGAGGATGATGATGATGGTGGTGGTGGTGGTGGCAGTGATGATGATGATGGTGGTGGTGGAGGCAGTGATGGTGATGGTGATGGCGGTGGTGGAGGCAGTGGCAGTGGTGATGGTGGTGGTGGCAGTGATGATGGTGGTGGTGGTGGAGATAGCTGATGTTTATTTGTTAGTTCACTTTTCCTTAGGTTTTATGTTTTACTTGATGCATTTTCTGAGATTTTTTTCTCTTTTGGTTGTATTTTTCTTTTTTGTTCCACTTTATGCATTTGTCAGAAAATAATTCATTTCTCATATAGTTGGGAAGTCTTCAAGACTAAACAGAATCAAGAGAGAGAGAGAGAGAGAGAGAGAGAGAGAGAGACAGAGGGGCGTAAGAAAAAAGATACAGAGAAAAGTATACAATAAACAAACGCAGGGGTTGGGGGACAGAAGATAATGGGAGATAGCTAAATTATCTACAGAAATATTGTAACTGGATGAAAGAGACAAAGCTGTAATTAGGCAAATGACTGCAAACATATTAGAAATATCTATTTTCATTATTTTATAAATGTGTTAGTTTTTTTCCCCTACATTTGTAAGCACTTATGCCTTACAGCAGTCACTCGCTGCTTCTTCCTAATGTACCGATCAAATTAGCTAGTTGCAAAATGCATAATAATTATCAACTTCTACACACACACACACACACACACACACACACACATTACCATTTCATATCTGTTCTATTTATTATCCTATCTAGTTTCTATTTTATATTAGTGTTTTGGAAGAATTTTTTATGCTGCTGCTTTTGTTGTTGTTGTTTTGGGGGTCTTTTTTACATATTTGTTGCATATTTCTATGTTGTTCCTGCTAGCGGCAAGCTATCAGCCAGAAAGTCTTAAGGGGTTTGAATCTATATGAAAATTCTCCGACAAAATAAAATTAAATCACAAAAGGCAGAAATAATAATAAGAAAACCTATCAATACTTAGACATCACCAATTTCCAAATATTTGTCTTAGACTCTCACTGGACTAATTTACTATTAGAAATAATTACACAATGTATAAGTCAATGTGTGTCTAATTTTAAGCAATTCTGTTACAAATACTTTAAATAAAAAAATCGTCATTATTATAAAATTAAAAAAATTAAAATAAAACAGTAATTTATTAATCTTAAGAAACTAAATTAATTTTTGTCTTAATCAAGACAATTACCCTTTAGCAGGTAAGTTCAGCTTGATGTAGGTGTGATCTTAGTGTGTGCCACACTTCATATGATAAGAAGGGCAGGGATGGCACTACTGTCAGACATGGTCTCTGCCAAGAGAGAAAGAATGGCTGGAGATGTGTTCCAACTGCCAAAGGAGAGAGACCAGTGAGTGTGGTAATGGACTGGGTGCCAGAAGGCAGGAAGAGGAAGAGAGGGAGACCAAAGAAAACATGGAGACATGCGTTCCAGGAAGACCTGAATGAGATGTATGCCAGCTGGCACAGTGGAAGAAATGTCACCAGGGACAGGAGCAAATGGAGGGGACGTGTCGCCCAATGTTCCAATAGGAACAGGAGGAAATAAATAATAAGTAAGTAAGTACACTTCATATCACTCACTTGTTCCACCTTGATATAAGCTTGATGTAAGTGTGAGCTTTCCAAGAGACTGTGTTTTACAGCGAACTGACAGAAGTAAGTGCATGCAAGATGGTCAGAAAATCCACTTGAAGAATACACACAAAGCCTCACTGAAGAGCTTTGAGATCAACCCTGACACCTGGGAAACACAAGCACAGGATCGCTGTGCTGGGTGAAGCTGCACCCACAGAGGTGCTACCTATTACAAACAAAACAGGATTGTATGAACACAAAGGAAATGTGGACTATGCAAGTCCAGAGCCAACTCCTTGCCTTCAGTCCCAACAGACTATCAGTGCCCAACCAGTGGCCCCTTTTCCCACGTGATGTCCTTGGTCCTCATCGACAACAAAAGATGAAATAATAATAATCCTTTCTATACTAGGCACGAAGGCCTGAAATTTTGCGGGGAGGGGAGTAGTCGATTTTATCGACCCCAGTTCGTAACTGGTACTCACTTTATCGACCCCGG
>JAOPUL010001697.1:9873046-9884130 GCA_027564515.1 Octopus rubescens | reverse complement strand
TTGGCTTGGTTTCTACAGCTGGATGCCCTTCCTAACGCCAACCACTCCAGAGAATGTATCACCGGCACATACATACACACACACATATATATATATATATATATGGCAGGCTTCTTTCAGTTTCTTTCATATATAAAATCATTATCATTTAATGTCCTCAGAATGAAAGGAGGACTTAAATAATGATATATGTATATATATATATAGATTGGTGTTGGTGCCACATAAAAACCATTGTGCTGGTGCCATGTAAAAAGCACTGGGGCTGGTGCCACATTAAAAGCACCCAGTACATTCTGTAAAGTGGTTGGCATTAAGAAGGACATACAGCTGCAGAAACCAAACCAAAACGGATTGGAGTCTGGTACATCTCTCCATCTTGCCAGTTTCCAGTCAAATCATCTAACCCATGCCAGCATGGAAAACGGATGCTAAATGATGATGATGATGATATATGCACACATATTTATGTAGTGGATTCTCCCATTGATTTCACTGTGTGAGGGCCCAGCAGCCAATATTATAGCCATTAGATTGCCCACACCTTTGGAAATGCTGTTAGTAGAAAATTATAATAAATAGTTGCAACAAACTCAATGAATCTCAGTCTCTTCGTTTAGATTTCTCTGCAAAATAATAAACTAGGCTTCATTACCACTTTTAAAGACAGGAAGGATAAATTGTATAATGTAATCCCAAATCAATCATTTATAAGTAAGGCATGATGGTCATGGAATTGATTATAGATCTACCTTCAGTGTAGATAATCTGGAGCTAACCAACAACTAGGTTTTTCCTTTAATATAAAAGCAATATATGCATAAAATAGATTGCTTTTTATGGATTTCAATGAAATAAGGTCTTCCATTATTTCTGTTATTTATTTATTCTTTTTTTTTTCTGCTGATAAATGAAATAAATTTAGTGGATTCTTCACTCTTTTTACTTCTTGTTCAAAGTTTCCAGAAAGGATTTAAATAAGCTTATAAAATGATTGGTCTTCAAAATGATAAAGCCATTAAGAAAATTGAAGAAATTTAGGTTAGAAATATTAAGATTGATCTAATGAAATTTTTGGTAAGGAGATTACTAAGACAGCTTTTATGCCCAGAATTTGGCCTGCTCCTTTTTATTTTAATATATTATTTTCAATAAAAAAAAAACAAAAAAAAACAATCCCAGTCAATTTTCTCTTGATCTATATTAGCACCACTTGAATTATTAGCAGCATTTCTTCCAACTTTACGTTCTGAGTTCAAATGCTGCCAGGGTTGACTTTGCCTTTCATCCTTCCGGGGTCAATAAAGTGAGTACCAGTTATGAACTGGGTCGATAAAAATCGACTACTCCCCTCCCCCCAAAAAGAATTTCAGGCCTTCATGCCCAATATAGAAAGGATTATTTCGTAAATCATATTGCTACCTATTTTTAGAACCCAAATTTAATTTTAGTAATATATTAGTTTCAAATTTTAGCACAAGGCCAGCAATTTCAGAGGAGCTGCTAAGTTGATTATATCAATCCCCATGCTCAACTGGTATTTATTTTATTGACCCCGAAAGGATGAAAGGCAAAGTCGACCTTGGCAGAATTTGAACTCAGAACGTAAGGACGGAGGAAATGCTACTAAGCATTTTTTCCAGCACACTAACAATTCCGCCAGCACACAGTATATTGTAGTATATTGATTTATTTAAAACTTGTTCTTGTTCTAGCTATTGTTTAGCCACAGGGTCAGTTCTGAAGAGGCAGATGTACAACTGAAGGTACTCCAGCTATCAACATCTAAGACATCTATTTTCAAACATGGTGTACATTTTCTAATATGTCCATCCAAGAATTATGACACTAGGGTTTCATTTGAGGCAGATTTGGCTGCTGTTTCTAGCCGGTCAATGATGTCCCATCAAACTCATTTTATTTTAATGATATTTGTTTAACCTCAGGTCAGCCTTCATTGAGCAAACTGATATTGAAAGGCTCTCCAGCCATACCCATTCCTTCTCTTTAAAAGTATATCAAAGACTGCATTATTCAATCATCTTTTTCTATCTCAAGATAGAAGGGTACAATTGGAGGGAGATTTAGTTATTATTTCTAAGAATTCAACTAAGCATGTACAGGCTCCCTTAGGAGTGGTGATTGTAGGTCTAACTCACTGGATCATCAGCACGAAACCTTCATCATCATCTGGTTGAGCTTGCTTGGACATTTTTAACCTGCACACGCCATCCACCTTAGTTCTGCATTAATTGTGATGGGCAAATGTGGGATGACTTTCTGAGGTTAATGTGAGTCATGGAAATTAGCCAAAGAAAATCATAAGGTTTTGTGAGTTTGATTCCTAGTGGCACATTGTGTCCTTGAGCAAGGCACTTTATTTCATGTATCTCCAGTCTACTCAGCTGGCAAAAATGAATTGTACATGTATTTCAAAGGGCCAGCCTTGTCACATTCTGTGTAGTGTTGAATCTTCCTGAGAAATATGTTAAGGGTATACATGGTGTCTGTGGAGTACTCGGCCACTTGCACGTTAATTGGAACCCTTGTCACCGTAACTGACAGAGAACTAGTTTTTCATTAAAGCCACCAAGTAGTGAAATTCTTGTCATTCTTTCCTGTCAGAGACTCAGTTGAGAAGCAAATTTGCTCTCAAAGCAACAGCAGCTGTTTGCCACCAAACTACAATTTGGTAATTCCTGGACAATGAGCAATAACATGCAGAATACTTTTGTTGTTCTGCATGCCTCTTGGACAGCTTTAACTTTTGACATTTCTAGGATTATAAAATTTGTCTTGAAAAATTTATAACTCCCAAACACCCACCTATAGCACTGTCATGCCAAAGACTGTTGGAACTTCTCCAAGGTTACTGACTTGAAAATCCACTAGAAGAGACTGCCTGTATTGTTCTTGTTGATGCCAAGAGAGGCCATCATGACACTAAACATCTAAACTTGTTTATTATACATTCTGAGTTCAAATCCTGCTGAGGTTGACTTATCCTTTCAGGGTCGATAAAATAAGTACCAGTTTAGCACTGGGGTCGATGTAATCGATTAACACTCCTCCCCCGATATGGCTGACCTTGTGCCTAAATCTGAAACCATTATTATTATTATTATTGTTATTATCTAAGGCGGTGAGCTGGCAGAATCGTTAGCATGCTGAGCAAAATGCTTAGCAACATTTCATCCATCTTTATGTACTGAGTTCAAATTCCACCGAGGTTGATAAAATAAATACCAGTTGAATGCTAGAATCAATGTAATCAACTTATTCCTCCCCCAAAATTGCTGGCCTTCTGCCAAAATTTGAAAACATTATTATTATTAATAATATTTTTATTATTTTCAATAAGAGGTATTCCAAATCTTACCCAACCCCCATGAGTTGCATACAAATAGGATGTACAAAATCCTATTTGATCTAATATATTTGGATGATAATTTATACCTGGTTAAGTGTTGAACTACAGGAGGAGCTAGTATTCAGCTGTAAAAAATAAATTGTTCAATAATATTCAAATGTCAACATTTTTAAACACTATCTCATCATCCAGGCTAACAGAAAAATTGTGTATGAATTGCAAATAAAAGGCAAAGTAATACAGAGTGCATTAAAATAACATGTTTACTTAAAAAAAATATCTTAGAGTAAGGTCAATGTTTTCCAAACGAATGACATGAACATTCCATTATATTTAAGTAAAAGTATTTGTATCTTTATATATAATAAAAAAATAAATAAATAGCTGTGCATCTATATGCATCCTATAAATGCAAATGTTTTCTTTTTTCTGTTTTGTTTCTATCTTGTTTTATTTTATTTTTATTTTATTCTATATTTTTGAGCCCAAGGAGGCATAAGGCCAGTTACCCAGTTTCCAATCATTTCCAACTGAGTGAGATCATAACATCCAACACTGAATAGGATAACAGTGAATTGCAGGGATTCAAGACCAGCGACGTTTTGAGGAAAAGGAACAACTTGATTACATTGATCTCAGTAACCGATTTCAAATTTTGGCCCATGGTCAGCAATTCCAGGGGTGGGGGTAAGTCAATTACATCAACCCCAGTTCTCAACTGATACTTATTTTATCAAGCCCGAAAGGATGAAAGGCAAAGTTGACATCAGCGGGATTTGAACTCAGAACGTACTGACAGATGAAATGCCACTAAGCATTTTGCCCCACATGCTAATGCCTATGCTAGCTCACCCCATTATTGGTCTCAGTAATTAACTGGTATTTATTTTATTGACCTCTAAAGGATGAAAGGCAAAGTTGACCTCAGCAGGATTTGAACTCAGTACATCAGGCTTCTTGAAGAAATGCTGCTAAGCAATTTATCTGGTGTGCTAATGATTCTAATAGATTACTGCCTTGTTTAGTTGTATACCAATTCCCAGATTAAAGGTCCAAAATATTTAAACAACATTAATGGCTGCCAACCCCTATAGCTTATGAAAATAACACTGACCTATCAGATATGGTTAATACCTTATATTCAGTAGTGTATTATATAGTGGTGGAGGCATATGGCTTAGTGGTTAGGGTGTTGGACACATAATCATAAGATTGTGATTTTGATTCCTTGACCGGGTGACGCGTTGTGTTCTTGAGCAAAACACTTCATTTCATGTTGCTCCTGTTCACTCAGCTGGCAAAAATGAGTAATCCTGCGACAGATCAGCATCCCGTCTAGGATACTATATCTGTGCCAAGGAAACTGGGAAACCAGCTCTGTGAGTCTATATGACTTGGAAGGATCTTTATCCTCCCCCCCCTCTTTTATAATGTGAATGTATTTGGTCTGGTGGTTAGGGTGTCGCTTTTGTTGTGGTCTCCGACTGTTAGGCTGGTCTGTGGTGGTGATTAGTTGAGTTGATGAATGGAAATGTTTCTTGGGTTGCATGAACAACACCCAGGAACATTTAATAAAAAACTTTATTATCACACATGTGTAGGCGCAGGCATGACTGTGTGGTAAGAAGCTTGCTTCCCAACCACATGGTTCCGGGTTCAATCCCACTGCATGACACCTTGAGCAAGTGTCTTCTACTATAGCCTTGGGCCTACAAAAGCCTTGTGAGTGGATTTGGTAGACAGAAACTGAAAGAAGCCCATCGTATATATATATATATATATATATATCTTTGTGCCAGTGACACATTAAAAACACCCGTGCTGGTGACATGTTAAAGGCACCTGGTACACTCTCTGGAGTGTTTGGTGTTAGGAAGGGCATCCAGCCATAGAAACCAAGCCAAAAAATGGAGTCTGGTGCAGTTTTCCGGCTTGCCAGTTTCCAGTGAAACCGTCTAACACATGCCAGCATGGAAAATGGATGGTTAATGATGATGATGATGAGGAAAGATAAACTGTGTTGGCTTTTTACAGATAACAACAGCAATAATTACAAACTGGCAGAGATATACTGCTTGGAGTTTATGGCAAGCTATTGATATGGAAATATCCTGCTTGGCCAACATAACTGGAAACAATTCTGCTATATTCATGGCGACGGAGGTTCCGGTCATCTATCTGTGTCATCTGTCTTAGTCACCTTCCTGGGTCGTCTGGCTCATAAAAATGTATGCTGAACGGTTTTTATAGAGGACGAGAGTCAAATTCTAAAATGTTCGAGAAAACCTTTCCATGCCATCCCTTCATGCTGATTGGTCAGATAATAGACCAATCATGGGACACTATGGTGACTTAATCATGATGCCTGACCATGTATCTAGGGATTCAGTTTCGAATCTCTGCTACATGTTCATGACTGCAAGATAATGGTCTCGATTCACCGAACGGGGCAGTGCATTGTTTTCTTGTGCAAAACACTTCATTTCATGTTGTTCTGTGATTACTTCAACATGCAACATACCATGTACCTATACAGGTAATGTCAATTTGATGGAAGGAATGAGCTAATGTACTGCACAAACATTTGATCATTATAAACATCACCGTCCAACCCATGCTTGCATGGAAAAACGGACGTTAAATGATGATGATGATGATGATGATAAACAAATCATCTGAGAAGGTTCTTCAGCAAAAAGCTGTGGAACCCTCATCTGTTCTTTAAAACAAGAGAATTCATCATATTATTAAGCAGCATTTAAACCTAAATAATATCTGATATTCCTCTCTAAACGTTTTGGCATTGTTTGCATAGAAACTTAAGATTATTTTCTCTAAATGACAAAATATACCTGAGTCAGGTAAAACTCCAAGATTTTCTTAACTTCTATAGGTGCAGGTGTTGTTGTGTGACTAGGAAGTTTCCTTCCCAACCACATGACTTCAGGTTCAGTCCCACTGCATGGTACCTTGGTCAAGTGTCATCTACTATGGCCCTGGGCCAATTAAAGCCTCATGGTTGGATTAGGTAGATGGAAACTACCTAATCCAATCAAAGATGTGTGTGTGTGTGTATGCATGTGTGTGTTTGTGTGTGTGTGTCCTTTTCTTGACATCACATCATAGTTGTAGATGAATGTCACTGTCATACAAGCAGTGTCATTCATTTCCAATATCCTGCAAAGGCATGTCTGACCATGAAGGAAATATTACTTTGCTTGGAAAAGTGTGATGGTTGGTAACAGGAAAGGCATCCAGCTGTTGAAAATCTGCCTCAACAAATTCCGTCTAACCCATGCTAGCATGGAAAAGTGGACATTAAAACGATGACATACTTAATAAACTTGATAATGCACTGTCTATTAAGTTCCAGTATAATACAGCTACTTTTGCTAACACTCAAATGTTGGCAAGTTGCTTGCAAAGCAGAAGAATATAAATAGTGCTGTTACTACTACTACTAATATTACTACTACTACTACTAGTGGTGGTGGTGACACTAACTGGCAATGATGATGATGGTGGTGGTGGTGAAGAGGGTGATGGGAATAGCAGCAATGGTGACTAACATGGCAAATAGCAGTAGTCGTTACAGATGCTGCAATTAATAATGATAGCAGGTAATGGGAGAATGATAGTAATGCAGTGACAATTACAATGATGATGTATTTTGTTTTATGGTGATGATGGTGGTGATGGTGATGGTGGTGGTGATGGTGGTGGTGGTTGTGGCAGCAGTGATTATGGTGGTGGTGGTGGTGGTGGTGGTAAAGATGATAGTGGTGGTGATGTTTTTATGTTGATGATGATGATGATGACGATGATTTTTGATGAGGAGGAGGAGGAAGAAGAAGAAAATGATAAAATTACTATGAGATGACAAGAATACACAAACTATTACCTGTAAAGAAAGGAAGTAGAAAAGAAAGTAAGTCGTTCACCAAATAAAGATCTTTGAGGAGAACCACCAGAGCTAAAGCTTCATTGCAGTTGAATGTACTTAAGACTCTTTCACACTTCCACCACCAAGACCTACCTTACCATAACTGGCATTACCATAACTGAAGACACAACAATGATTTAATTAACTCTGACAAAACATCAAATATTTGCCACTGACTTTGTCATAACTCCCAGAAACTCCATAGAAATGGATGCTTCCCATAGAACCAGTTCAGTTTTGAAGGTTTATAGAAGACTTAACTTAGTTTGAAATTTCACCAAGAATTTCTCAGATTCCAGGTCTTTGTTATTGCAATATTAAACAAGGAGGAAACAGACAAGGAAAAGTCATAGAATGAACTGAGAAGTGCAGGTTGAAGGACTCAGAGCTGAGACTGAAAGATTATTGATTGTGGCGCAGGATTATGGCCTTCTGATCGGAAGTTTCAAATAAAAGCATGTAATAATGCATACTACAACACATGTACATCTATGGGAATGATGAGGACCATCCAATCATTCTGGGTGAATGATGACTGATGACTTGCCCAATGATGATGTTTAAAGTAAAGAAGAATTGTGAACTGCCAATTTCATTCTCTCATCCATGACCACCTTCAATCCAGTGGCAAGACAACCAGGGATGGAGAGGGATGCAGTGGATGACCAAGATATCTTACGTGCCTCATCTTGCTCTCTGCACCCCACAATGCATTGCTGCAGCCACCTTCCTCTCCACTGAACCATGAAGATTTCTTCCACAGAGTCTGCCGGATCCAGTCTTCATATGTAGGCAGGGCCCCTGACTCACCAAAAGTCATTGACCCATTGGTTACTTTCACCTGGTATAGGCCACCAGTCAAAGCGGTTTTTTCTGGGATGTAGATGCCATTGCATGCAAGAGCTACATGGAGCTACAGGTGAGAGTCGGTTGCCATGTGGAGACCAAGGTGGACATACCACCTCTAAGAGTGCAACATGATTCCCCCATCAGAGATGCCACCTCTCCATGACAATACGCAAGAGCAAAATATGTAGAGGGTAGGAAGAAGCAATTAATCTCTGCAATTAAGCAATTAAGCACATTATCTCTGGCTGCCCTGTCTTAGTCTGGAGCAGTGGTTCATAACTGAGGGTCCATATGCCCCTGGGAGTTGATATAAGATTGGGGGGAGGGGATCAGGCAAGCAAAATAGTAAATTGGGGACAGAAGTATATTATGGGTCTATGAAAAAACTTTTGCTTTAGATGTATTTATTGCAAGAAACAGCTAAGTTTCTTTCTTTAACATTTTACAGAGTTCAACCTAAACAAGTTAATGTGTGGAAAATAAAATAGGAATTTTGAAAGAAGTATCTATAAAACTAGTTTTTAAACATCAAATGGCTATAGAGGTCCACCAGGATAAAATAATAATCAAAGGGGTCCATAGATAAAATAATCATTGGTCAAAAACAAATACATTTACAGTGCTGGGACTTTCAGACAGCAGAAATCAAGTCAGTTTTATAAAACACTTACAAAAGACGTGATATTAACATATTCTCTCAGAGAATAGCACAAATTATCTTACATTAGAATATACCAATGCACATACACAAGAGATATGAGGAATAATCAACCAGATATTATTTTCAAGGGCCACCAAGAGAAGAAGTATCTACTAATTGAAGTAACAGTCCAAACAGATGATAATATTTCTCTTTCAGCAATATCTAGATATATCTATATACATTAGCAAACCACTTGACAACGTGTGTGTTTAGCTCTGGTACATTTAATCAAGATAGTTGGACAAATACATACATGCAGGTAACAACACTGGAAGCAATAGTTATTATATCTAATGTTGATCTACTTGTATATCCTTGAATAAATAAAAACTCTCCAGTTAGCAAACAGCAGCTTAGCCTTTAGTTGAAATAATTGTCACCAAGAGATATATTAGCTAAGTTGTCTTGATGCAGCTGAAGGATATAAAAAGATAAAAACTGAGATAACTCTGCCATGCACACAAGAAGAGTTTGGGGAATGTTGCTGCCATACGTTTGCTGTTGAAATATCCATCTAATTTACAAAGCAATGATTTGGCTTTCTTATCTAAGAATCTGCTGGAACTCATAACCCTTTCAGTTAATTAAGTCTACAGTGAGCAAGCAAGGTTTCTTTCAGTGGTTTGTGACTAATCTCAGACAGTATCATTTTTCTAATGACATCTAACACAGGAATTTTAGTTCATTACATACAGATCTCCACAGATTTTATATATGTGCATATATGTGTGTGTGTGTAATAGAGAGTGAGAGAGAGAAAGAATAAGACAAAGGGAGTGTGTGAGAGAGAGAGAGAGAGACAGTGTTTGTGTATGTGTAGTAGAGAGAAGATGTATGTAAGACAGAATGTGTGTGAGACAGACAGAGAATGTGTAATTCTTCCTATTTATTCATGTGCCGGTGACACGTTAAAAACACTCATGCCGGTAACACGTTAAAAACACCCGTACTGGTGACATGTTAAAGGCACCTGGTACACTCTCTGGAGTGGTTGGTGTTAAGAAAGGCATCCAGCCGTAGAAACCAAGCCAAAATGGACTGGAGTCTGGTGCAGCTCTCCGGCTGATGAACCGTCTGGTTCATCAGTTTATGTCAACCCATTCAGGACATACCAGCATGGAAAAAGGGGGCAATAAATGATGATGATGATGATGATGATGATGATTTCATTTATTTAAATTTGATTGACAGAAGTAATTAGAAACATTTCTGTTATAATTTCCTAAACATTAACTAGGCACAGGCAGAGCCACATGGTTAAGAAGCTAGACCACTTTGTACCTACATGGTTTCAAGTTTGATCCCCTTGAATAATTCTTTGGGTAAATGACTTCTATTACTGCCTCAGATTGATTAAACCTTTTTGAGTGAAATTTGGTAGATAATTAGGGTGCAGAAGCTTTTTATGAGAGAGAGAGAGAGAGAGAGAGAGAAAGAGAGAGAGACCATGTAATATATAAACACACATGTTTATATATAATATAATGAACTTATTGTATATAGTTCTCAGGTGCACTACAACACATCAGAAAAAGTAACCAAGACTGAATGAACAGTACATAGAATATGCAGAGAAAATGAACAGTGAATAAGTCTTCGGAAAAAAAAAAAAAAAGGAGAAACAGGGGTGGGGAGCATCAAGTTGGTGTATTTTAGGAAACCTGAAAGTTTTGGAGGATGTAATGTCTCAACAGCTGACAACTGATGCAGGTCCTTTATTCCATGCTTCAGCAATTCTGAGCAAGAAGAAAATGTTTACAAAAGTCATGGGTGCTGTGTTGTTTGTTTTTGATTTTGTAAACATGTCCATGAGTGTGAATTTGTGTTTAGTGGTGTAAATCTATGTGTTTAGTTACATTCCTTTATGCTCAAAAGATAAATTTTAGCCAGTCTATAGAAAGAAACTGATAAAATAAGTACCAGATTGAAATATACCCTCAGGTATTGACTAAAACAGTTGAGGGTGGATAGTCCAGTGTAGGATAAATACCAGAGTATAAGTTGGATACAATCAATGTAGGGTGGATACAGTCAGTCTAGCTGCAATTTAATGAATGAACTCAATAAAAGAGTAAAAGAAATCATTAAATGTTAATGACTTTTAAAGTATTTAAGAAGATATTCAAATTATAAACATTGAAAATATGAAGAAGTTATAAAAAAAAAAATTGAGATGATAATGCCAAACATATATATATATATATATATATATGAATGTA
>JAOPUL010001697.1:9756407-9768176 GCA_027564515.1 Octopus rubescens | reverse complement strand
TTATTTTATCGACACCGGAAGGATGAAAGGCAAAGTCGACCCCGGCGGAATTCGAACTCAGAACGTAGAGACGGACTCAGAACGTAATGCTGACTGAAAGCTAAAGAATGAAAAAAAAAAAAAAACAACTGAAGAGAGAACCATAGAATCAAGTTAATAAAGGAGCAAATTAATGATAAAAATTAACAGATTTAGTTTATTAATTAAACACATTTATTCAATATGGTTTAATTTTACAGCATTTTCAAATGATTCCTTCTGTTTTTAAGACAGTAGGTGTGATTTGAAAGGGATTTCACTACTATTTCTAGGCTTCTGCATTGAGTCATCCACCATATTTAATTACCGGGTGGGGGAATACTGTAGTATCCCTAGCAAAAATCATTAAGAAACAATAGCTCAGTCCACCAAACTGTAAACTAAATACCCCAGCTGTTTCGGTCCCACCACCATCATTATTATTTCAAACATACAGCTCCCAAACTTACCTATTTATTTACTTTTAGAATTATGGCTACAATACTGCTCTTATTTCTCATGTCTGATTCAGTTTCAGTTGTAGATGGTCATTTGATCACTGAATTTTTCTTTCTTTTCTAAGAGTTATATTTATCTTCTGGAGTGATTTTGATTACTTGTGTACGTCTATTGGCTTATTTCCGGATAGAATATCATAATCGGTGATTTGGCACCATTTCAGTCAACAGTTTTTTTTTTTTTGGCCTTTTTTGTTTCCAGATAGACATTTAAGATAACTGATTTATACACTAATTCTGAATCTCTTAAACCACCACATCGCAAATGTTATGGAACAAGCCAAGACAGGAGTCTTGTAGGTGGTCAATAATTCAGCTAGAAATATTAGGTGAATCTCACTTGAATCACACCCAACTATCTTGGAAAGGGACACAGTGGGTAATGTACTCCAAGGTAGCCTGCACATAGCTATTTTTAATAGTTTGGTATTTCCCTATGTTTCATCAGTGGAGACCACAAAGCTAAACAAAAAATGTGAAATGCAGGATTTGCTTACTGTTTTTGTTGTTATTGTTTTAAGCACCAAATATTTGCTGAGCCGGCATTAAATCTTGCTTCAATTCAATTATTCAATTTAAATGAAGCCTATGGTTATCATGGAAAGCATTTAAATAGTAGAGTTAGTTACATGTAGAACCATATATTATAGAATACAGTTTGATATATTTGAGGGTAAAAACACCCTGCCCAGATACTAATATATATATCATCATCCTCATCATTTAACGTCCATGTTCCATGCTGGCATGGGTTGGATGGTTTGGCAGGAGCTGGCAAGGCCAGGAGCCACATCAGATTCCATAGTCTGTTGTGGCATGGTTTCTACAGCTGGATGCCCTTCCTAAAGCCAACCACTTTACAGAGTGTACTGGGTGCATTTTTACATGGTACCAGCACCAGAGCTTTTTACATGGTACCAACACCAGTGCCTTTTATGTGGAAACAGCACATGTGCCTTTTACGTGGCACAGGCACCAATGCTTTTTACATGGTACCATCACCAGTACCAGTGCTGTTTATGTGGCACCATCACCAGTGCTTTTTACATGGTACCATCACCAGTACCAGTGCTGTTTATGTGGCACCATCACCAGTGCTTTTTGCATGGTACCATCACCAGTACCAGTGCTGTTTATGTGGCACCAACACCAATGCTTTTTACCTGGCACCAATATCAGTGTCATTTATGTGGCAACAGCACCAGTGCTTTTTATGCGGTGCCATCTTTAGTGCTGTTTATATGGCACCAGCACTGACTTGTAAGACAAAAACACACATATATATATATATATATATATATAAACATACATTACCCTCACTACTTTTTTTACATTGGATACATAGATACATTCACTTGCACTCACACACACACAAATACTTTTCTAATTAGGATTTCCATCAAAGTTACCTTGAATGCATTAAGTCTAAAATATATCTTAAAGTAAAGAAAATGAGATGACATTAACTAAAACCTTACACATCTTTAAACACATTTTTATGAGAACTGCATTAATAAAATTCCTATTTCAATCCAAATGAATTTTCTGAAATTAAAATATCGATACTCAATTTATCTACTTATTTAATTCCACTCCATCGACAGCTACAATAAGTTTGTATACTGTCATCAGTTTCTTTAGGACCAGGATTTTTCCCTTTCTTTTCTGATTTTTATTATTATCATTTTATATTTTTTTTAACAGGACTGACATTTTAATGAATTTTCCTTAAAGTAAAGAATGACATTGAAATTGCTTGGAACATTATGGTTGTGACAGGCTGGAATTAAGTTGAAGACTTTGAATGGTGCAAATAAATATATTACTTCGTATTTGGTACACAAATACTTTCCAATACTACTTATTTGGCAAAGAAAATTTTCTAAAACCTTCAGAGTTCATCGTGTGAATGATAAGAGCAGAAAATAAATGGCCTATAATTAACGAGGTGCACTTATGTGTTGATAAACATATCAATGGGACTTTGATAAATGGATACAAAATGGCAGAAAAGTTGCAGTTTGTCTCATTAAAGTGCCCCGAGGTAGAAGCTGAAAGATTGACATTTCAATGTTTGTGTAATGTCTCCATCAACTCAAGAAATAAATGAGAATATATGTGAGGATGTCTGATTGTGTAAGAGCACATATTTATGTATATATATATATATATATAGATGCTATATCCTCTTACATTTTACTTGTTTCTGTCATCAGACTGTGGGCTAAGCTAGGGCATTGCCTTGAAATGTTTTCATTAAACAATTTGACCCAAGTACTTATTTGTACAGGGTGGCAATTTAGTAGAGTTGTTAGTGTGCCGGCAGAGAAACTTAGCAGTATTTCTCCTGGTTAAGTTCTACATGCTAGGTTCAAATCCCACCGAGGTGAACTTAGCCTTTCATCCTTTCGGGTTCGATAAAGTGAGTACCAGTGTGAAGCTACTGGGGTCGATGGTATCAACTTAGCTGCGATACCCAGGTATGGGCTAAATACCCTCGCCAAACCGCAGGCCTAGCGTGGCGAGTACGGCAAATCCCCAGGACTCAATTAGAGTCCAGGGAGGAGTTCCTCATTCTGAGTGAATACTAACCCTTTAAAAAGAAGTCTGGCACTTTGATACAAGAATAGAAGATTTGAAAGCTTCAGCACAATAAATATGGTAGACACTATTTAGTATAATATGAAGTTCATCTCAACAAGATAAAGCTAAATGTTCCAAATGTTAGTAAAATAATAATTGTTGTTGATGCTGTAGCAGTGATTTGAAACCAGATCCCTGGATATATGGTCAGATATCACAAGTAAACCACCATAGTTTCATATGATCAGTCTATTAACTCACCAATCAATGTGAAGTGATGGCTTAAACAGGTTTTTTTGAGTAGTTTTGCATTTGATTTCTGGTCCCCTGTAAAAACCGTTTGGTGTACATTTTTCTTTTTACCAGCCAGACAACCCAGAAAGGTGGCCAACGCAAATGGTTTCAATTCCCAGACCAGGGGGGGGTGCATTGTGTTATCAAGCAAATCACTTCATTTCACATTGCCCCACCCCCTCTCCGACCCACTCAGCCATAAACGAATAACCCTGTGACAGACTGGCATCTCATTCAGGGGGGGGGGGTTAATATTGGTTACTTGTATGACATGGAGACCAAGGTAACTGACCCAGAGAGTCTTAAAACTCATGACAATAATGTCCATGGGGTGGTGGGGTGGGGTCAATGATGACGACGATGATGATGACAATGAGGATAGTATCCTACTTCTGTCACTAATACGCATTTTTGCATATTCTCAAGGTCTTGTATTTATGCAAACGTTTCATCGGGTGACAATATCTTCTGTAATTTCCATTTAGAAATGGACATGTTTAATAGAGACAGTAAACTGGGGTATTATGAATCAAGTCAAAATAACTGAATAAGAAACTACATAATAGAGAGAGGATAACAATATTATTGACATGCGAGAATAGCAAAGTTACAACTTGTCTAAGATAAACGCTCCAAGAGTGAAAGGTGTGTGCTGCCAGATGAATTAATGTCTTATTTAGCAAATGTCTTCGTTAAATAAATGACTAGGATGGATGAACAAGAAACAAGAGAGACACGGTTTCAGAATAGAAGAATTTAGTATAACAAAAGATTGGTGAAAACAATGAATGAATGAGTATATATATATATATATACTCAAATACAGAGAGAGAGAGAGAGAGAGAAAGAGGGAGAGAGAGTGTGTGTGTGTGTGTATGCATTTGTATGTGGTTGGGTGTGAGTGTGTACATGTGAATATGTATGTATGTGTGTATGTGAATATGTACACGTGTATGTGCCTTTGTACATTTGCACACGTGTGTGTGTGTTTACAAATGATGGTGAGGGTGGGGTGGGGGCAAAGTGTTTCAATAGAAATGATAAGGATGAATTGCATTTAGAAGACTAGAAAATGTTGGATGTCAAAATCTCAAAGAATATATTATTTCTCAGTAGACAACTGGTATTTACAGCAGACGTAGAAGAAAGAGAACACACACACACACATATATCCTGAGAAGTAAACTTAAAAGCCTTGAGTAACCTTTAGTTGAACATGTAAAACATAGCTTATCAAGAGTCCAACATAGAGTTATATCACCTAACACTAGAAGATAACCAAAACTGTTTATACAGGTTTACAAAGGAATCGAGATTCTTGCAAAACAAATACAAACAAAACAGAAGTATACATACAGTTAGTAAAACATACATAAGGCATACCCAGAGCTTATAATGTTATGCTTTGTTGCACTTGAATAGATGCTTGATAAATGTGATGGTTTTGTATTTCATTGCTTAAAACTTAAAAGTGATTTCAACCAAGCACTTCAAACCTAGAAATACACATCTATTAACATATAATTAACATATCATTAACATATATCATTCATTTATATACTTTGTACTTACTTCATATTTGTGTAGCTATAGAACAAATTGAGTTTAAAGAGATAAATAAAATAGGCTTCCAGGCCATTAAAGCATGCATATATGCATATTAATACTTTTCAGTATATATAAATGTTATAAATATTTGCATATACGATATGCAAATCACCCGTGTATCGTACTAATCTGCATGCACTTTAACTAATATATGTAAATAATTTAGTAGTTCACCAAGTTTCAGTCATTTCAAGCTTAAAAACCGAATGAACACAGAATATTCTTGTAGTCATAACTCTTCAGTTCTATAGAATTTTTATTGATTTTTCGTCTTATCTCGGCTTACATCTCGGAAACCGGCAGCAGGCAAAGAATGCTGTTACTCAGATAAATCCTAATTTTAGGGATAACTCAATCTCATACCAAACCACGTTTCGTCATGACATCTACAGTATGAACCAATCAAATTATAAATCAGATACCACAACAACAACAACAATTACTTTTATCATCATTACTATTATTATTATTATTATTATTATTATTATAGAATGCAACCATCAATGAAACGCAAGCCAGCTAAAATACTCACATTACGATTATTATTCTATTCTTTGATAAATTAACTCTGCCAGGAATGGCGGTATTTTATGATACTTCATCACACAATAAATATTTCTAAACACAATTTTGTTTGTAGCCATTGAGAAACAAATTATTTCACACATTTGTCAAGATCCATTTCCCTTATTATCCTCCTCAACATCATCATCATCATCAACAGCAGCAGCATTATCCTATTTATGATCATTATGATCATATCAGCTTTTATCTTTTACTTGTTTTAGTCATAAGACTGCGGCCATGCTGGGGCACCGCCCTGAATAATCTTTAGTCAAATGAATCGACCCCAGTACTTCTTTTCATTTTAGGTGGTACTTATGCTATCAGTCTCTTTTGCTGAACCGCCAAGTTACAGGGATGTAAACACACCAACACCAGTTGTCAATCAGTGGTGAGGAACAATCACAGATACAAACACATAAAAACACACACATAGACACTTGATATATGTACGACAGGCTTCTTTCAGTTTCCTTCTACCAAATCTACTCACAGGGCTTTGGTCAGCCCAAGGCTATAGAAGAAGACACTTGCCCAAGTTGTCATGCAGTGGGACTGAACCTGGAACCATGTGGTTGAAAAGCAAACTTCTTACCACACCACTATGCCTGCCCCTATATTTATCAACATTATTATCATCATCATCATTATTAACACTTCAGTCCCAACCATTCAACTGTTTCCCAGTTGAGATAACAGTTTTCTGGTGACACAGAAGATAGTAGTCGCAGCCACAGTTTTGCTATTTCTATTTCTGTTAAGGTGATGGGTTTGCAGAATCAATCAAGTGTTGATCAGAACAATTTGAAAAATCCGAGTTTAAATCCTGCTAAGTCATTTTTTCCCGCTCCTGCCTTTCTAACTTATTTTCTTATTCCTCACTTCTATAACCCACTCACTTGAGGGGGGGGGGCAATCTTGTCTTGCAAGTGCCTGGTGACAACACCAGTGCTGGTGCCACAAAAATTAAAAGCACCAGGTACACTCTGTGAAGTGGTTGGTGTTAGGAAGGGCATTCAAGTGTAGAAACCATGCCATAGCAGATTTTGGAACTCAGTGTAGCCTTCTACCCCGTCTGTTCGTGTTGAACCGTCCAACCCAAAGGAGACATTAAATGATGATGATGGTATGTGTGGGGGGGAGGTGTATATATAAGTAAGCATTTCTTTACCTTCATCCTTATCTCCATCAATATCATCATCTTCTATATCTTCCTCACCAGAAAGACAGACAGACAGACAGACAGACAGACATATACATATTCTTTGGTGAGAAGTCTGTGGAAAATTATTTTGGCACTGCCACCCACTTCCCTTCTGTGTGGTTTTGACACAGTCTTAGTCAGTCATTAGATAATAGGTATGGAGACATTTGGCCCTTCATCAAAGCATATATAATTGGAAGAGGGGTTTTCACAGCTGGTTACATCTTACAAGAGCCATTCACACAATATTTTGGCAATGAGATAATATACAATACAATTCCATTTCTATGAAATTATTAATTTGCAGCCATCATATCAAGACAAATCTAATGATATCAACATAAATGGTTCAGTAGTTTAGTAAGTAATTCTTCTTGCAGATGTTATCATAGTGTTTATCGGACTGATAAAATTGATACTATTGGTAGTCACAGACAGTTATAGCTATATGATCTGTATCAGAGTGTGACTCCAATAGTGGACAATGATGTGTGACCAATGAACTCAGTGCAATATTGGTCATGTCTTTCTTTTTCTTTCTTTTTTTTTTGTGTGATTTTAATAATTTGACAATACATTTAATATTACTAATGGCAATTAAGTTACCAAGAGTAAAGAGATGTAAAACAATATATCAATTTATGTAAGGTTTGAAATCAAATTTAGGAGCTCACACACAAAAGCAAACAAACCAGTTCTATTAGGAACTCTAAAAGCTGGTTTTCTTGACAGGATTTTCTCTATAATTGTTTGCTATCAGAGAATAGAGATATTTGGCACCTCTCATTCACAATGGTTTCTTTATTTTCTGCCTTTCGAAATATTTATTTTTATACTTTAAGTCCTTAACCATCATCAACATTCTTTTAATGTCCAATTTTCCATGCTCCCCATGGATCAGACAGAATTCGTTGGGGTGGAGTTCTTTTTTATAGCTGGATGCCCTTCCTGTCACCAACCCTTACCTGTTTCTGACAAGGTAATATTTCCCCATTGCCAAATATGTTTTTTCTCAGAAGATTGGAAATGAATGACACTGCTTGTATGACAGTGACACTCATTTACAACTGTCACATGATGTCAAGGCAAGGCGACAAACACACACACACACAATCATCATCATCCTTTAACATCCGTTTTCCATGCTGGCATTCACATATACAATAGGCTTTTCTCAGTTTCCGTCTATCAAATCTTTATACTTAAGAAAGGTGAGAAGAAAATCAATAATGATTCTTACCTGGAATGTGCAACAAATAAATTCAAATTTTTTAGTAAAGAAGAACAAAAAAAAAAACATAATATCATTGACTGACTATTGTCAACTTTGTATGTTTAGGATAGTTTCAACAATAATATCTAACTGTTTAATATCTCAATGTAAATCACATCCTATTATGTGTTATTTGCTCTATGCAAACTTATTTCAGTTCTGCATTGAAAGGTCACATCTCTGTTACTATGGATATGTGGTTAGAAGGTTGCAGGAAAGAATAACAAAGACAGATTCTTCAAGCTAAGCCAACCAGCAGGAGACTTGGAGGCAGACCAAGAAAGAAATGGTTGGATAATAACCATCAGTTGGTCACACTTCGGTAATCCAGCAGGAAAGTGTAATGATGGTTGCTTCTGATTGGACCCCCTGGGGGAGGGGCCTGAGGACTCTACCCCCCCCCATGTGCCCCACCACCACCACCAGAATAGTGGGTGGAGAAAATGGATGGATTCAATGGAAGGATATATTTTAACATAAAAAGTACCAATTAATTCTGACAACTTCTGTGAACCAAATAGTTATTCATTGCTTTTTAAAAAAATGTAAATATTTTCTTATATAAAACTTATGACATCTTTATTTTCATTAATTTGTCTGCTTTTTGATGAATTAAAACAGAAATCTTATCAAAACAGAAATCCTATCAAAACAGAAAACAGCATAAAATAAACACTTGGTGTTTCTAAAAAAATACTTAATTAATTACTACACTCTCATCATCCTCCTTTAACATCCGTTTTCCATGCTGGCATGGGTTGGACGGTTTCCCCAGAGCTAGCAAGGCGGGGGGGGGGGTGCTACATGGTGTTCCAGTCTTATTTGTTGGTTTGGTTTCTATGGCTGGATGCCCTTCCTAACGGGGTGCTTTTAATATGCCACCGGCACCAGGCTCTCGATGCTAGTGCTTTTACGTGGCACCGTCACAAATGCTTTTTACGTGGCACCACACAGGCGATTGGTAGTCAGACAGACAGACATATAGACCAGGGACGGACGGAATAATAAAGTTATTAACATTCATTCTGAAATTTATCAATAAAATATATTTGGTTAACCTTGAATGAAATAGCATCCAATACCATAATAATGGAGATACATTTGTTGTTTATGTATGCAGATTATATCAAAGTTAGTACAACTACGACAGAAGAACTACAGGCAATTATCAACATTTTTGCTGATGTATATGAGAGCAAGGATCTGCTGTCAACACTAGTAAAATATAGGTCTTTCATCGAAATGTATCCACAAAGTAGGGACTTGGTTCTACCATCTGAATATAAGGACAAGTGTGGAAAATGTAGGGCACTGCCAATATCTGAGTAGACACTTATTATGGAATGTAGATATTGATTAAAAGATCTGAAACTGCAAAAAATGGACCAGAGCATACAGGCTTAAGATGACCATTAACTGAAACAAACAATGACATTAACGGTGCATATATGATAGCAGTTTCAATGGGTTGGCCATGTTGGGGAAACAATTGTTTTACTCATAACTAAAACAAAATGGGAATAGAAAGCTGTTCTTTGGTGTACTTTGAGGAAAATTGAAAAAGTAAAGCATCAATGTATGTAAGTGTGAATCTTTGACAATAGAAGCAGAGACAAGACCTTTAATATTGGAGTTCAGACTTCAATGCAGGATGGAACAGGGGACTAGCTATTACATTTTTATATTAGACTGTGGCCAAGCTGGGGCATTGCCTTGAAGAATTTTTAGTTTAACGAATCGACCCCAGTAGTTAGTAATTGTTTTTTTTTTGTTTGTTTTTGTAAAGCCTAGTACTCTTTTGCCAAACCTCTAAGTTACAGGGATGTAAACAAGCCAACACCGGTTGTCAAGTGGTGGTGGTGGTCGACAAACACATATACAAAGACACACACACACATCCTTTAACGTTCATTTTCCATGTTTGCATGGGATATATATATATATATATATATATATAAATAAATAAATATATATGAGGGGCTTCTTTCAGTTTCCATTTATCAAGTCATTGGTTGGCCTGAGTCTATAGTAAAAGACACTTGCCCAATGTGCTCAGCAGTGGGATTGAACCCAAAACCATCTGGTTGATAAGCAAACTTTTTACCATACAGCCATTCCTGCACCTACATATTTCAATTAAATAAATTTACTATACAATCTAAACTGTTTCATTGACTAAATCACTTTCAGTAGATCTTATTCACTTTATAACTAAACAACAACAACTAGATATATTTCAGCAGGATTCTCCAGAGATATTCAAGAACCTATAATCTTCATTTCTCATGATAAAAAATTTGCAATCAGTAAACTATCTGCACATTTATGACAATTAACATCCATTAAATGTACAAATGCCAGGGAAGAAATGGTGGGTGTGGGGGATAACGGTATGAAGAAGAAATAATCTATCAAAGAGACCATTCTTGAGCTCATTGCTCATCTTGCTTGTTTCTCTTTGGGTGAGGGGTGGGGGACCCAAACCACAGAAGGATAGAATTAAATAGGTAGCAGGGTGAACTACAAACTTAACTGTCATTTCTCAGCTGATGGATGTTCACCTTAGCAACTACCTACATTTTTTAACTCTCAAACTAGGCTTTGAAGTGAAGTGGGCTCATATCACATAGATCTGCCATAGAATCACTTATAAATGTTTGTTTGTTTTTGTTTCGTTATTTTTGATTAATGACTGCAGACATTCATTCCAAACTAATTTATTCTTTAATGTTTATCTACTATTCAAAATAGAAAAAGCACATGCTAGCACAGAAACTTTGTTAGTTTATTCAGGCTTTAGGAGATAGCCAACAAATTGAATTAAATATAATTAAATATAGGAACAGGCGTGGCTGTGTGGTAAGGAAATTGCTTCCAAACCACATGGTTCCAGGTTCAGTCCCATTGCGTGGCACTTGGGACAAGTGACTTTTATTATAGCCTCAGTCTGATCAAAGCCTTATGAGTGGATTTGGTAAACAGAAACAAAGAATCCTGTGGGTGGGTGTGGGTGAGTATGTGTTTGTCCTCCACCACAACTTGACAACCGGTTTTGGTGTGTTTATGTCCCCCATAACTTAGCAGTTCAGCAAAAGAGACTGTTTTATTTTTAAATGTGTTACATATTCTATCAAATAAGTACAGGGGTCAATTCATGTGATGAAAAATTCTTCAAGGCAATGCCACCACATAGCCGCAGTTGAATGACTGTAACAAATAAAAGATAAAGATATTTATAATTATGACAGAAACCCTTCAAGGTATCCAAGAGGCGACCCTTCAAGATGTGACCCATGACTTCCTGCTAACACTTTAGTGAAGTAAGTAAAAATGCGAGGCTAATCTATCAAACATCTTAATACCGGATGTATCTTTACTGCAATGTTTAGTGTTGTCCTCCATATGTAAATTATAGGAACAGCTGCAGGTGTGACTGTTTGGTACAAAACTTGCTTTCCAACCACATGGTTACGGGTTCAGTCCCACTGTGTTCCACAATGGGTGGATGTCTTCTACTATAGCTTCAGACCGAGAGTGGATTTGGTAGATGGAAAATGAAGCTCGTTGTAGATATGTACATATATCATCATCATCATCATTCTTTAACATCCGTTTTTCAATACAAGCATCATATATATATATATATAAGTCCACACTGGAATGTGGTTGGTGTTAGGAAGGGCATCCAGCTGTAAAATCCTGCCAAA
>JAOPUL010001697.1:9739057-9746557 GCA_027564515.1 Octopus rubescens | reverse complement strand
GCATCAGGTCTCGCTCCCTTGTAGGTAGTATTGATAAGTCACAAGAATGACGAAACATTAATGTCTACTGCTTTAGAGCGAGGCTTGATGTGAGTTATCTTGCTTGTCCATGATTAGTTTATATATAATTGTTTTTACACTTGGCACATTGTTGAGAATATGTTTTCTTATGCCTAAAAACACAGCCAACCCACAAACTAGAAACACACACACCTTGCATATGTGCGTTCAATATTGTATGTATATATATATATTTACATATATGTACGATGGGCTTCTTTCAGTTTCTGTCTACCAAATCCACTCACAAAGCTTTGGTTGGCCCAAGTCTATAGTAGAAGACACTTACCCAAAGTTCCACAGAGTGGAACTGAACCCCGAACCATGTGGTTGGGAAGCAAGCTTCTTACTTGCCCAGTACTGTTGTAACTTTAGCAACAGGGTTCTGATGCTGCTGTCTTTTGAGGTCTTCAATGTTGGTAACAAATCTAGTCAAGTGATGAAAGTATCAAGGAGCTACAGGTGGTGATTGCAGGTAACCCACAACACCAAACCGTACAGGTGTGAATGATCAATATGATAGCTTTATACACATTGATCGTTGTACTTCATCTCAGTTGCTTTATACAACCTACTAAATGTGTTGTTTGTTTTTGCCAGTCAAAGCTCAATTTCTTTGTCAATCTTGGTATTTGATGAGAAGATTGAAAGAAAGTTCGAAAGGAGATGTTTAAAAGTGTAAAGAAGTTTGCAAAACAGAAATTGAAATTGAATCGCTGAACTTGCTTAAAAGATGAAGTAGGAGAAATTGCTATGAACTTTGATAGAATTCATGGAAGGTAGATGGATATATAGAGGAGGATATTGAGTGTGGAGAATTAGTGGGGTTGGAACATAGAAAGAGAAATCCATCCCATAATGGCAAATATATCTCTAAGAACTCTATTTCTCTGATGATGTTGCAGAAAGAATAATAATCTTCCTGGGGTGTGGGCTGTTGGAGAACTTTTGTCTTTAAGCTGACTTCAATCCAAAGAGCAGAGTAGCCTCTGCAAAGTAGCATATTTGTTATGTGTCATGGAACTTACGGTGTCAGTAACAGCAGCAGCAGCAAAGACCATAGAGTTAGATGAATTGTTCCAGCCTCTGAGTGTGGAACTGGAGTCACCTCAAATTAAACAGATTATCATTTGTTCAATATAAGATATAGAAACCAACTTTTCATCGAGGTCATCTTCAGAACATCTTACACACCCTAGTGTTGCCCAGCAGTGCATTATATTATATGGACCATCATTTTGTTCTATGTCAACTCAGTCTCATTTCAAAAATCAAGCCAGAGAGAGGCAACATTCCAAGGAAAATGTTTCAGACTGATGATCTCTCTTCAGCTGAAGTGACAGCTGTTTTGCAGATGTGTCTTCAGTCAAAGCCTGAGGATACTGTAGTGTAACAACAGAGTGATATGGAAACTTTGCTTGTCCATTCCTCTTCTGCTGCAAAAACCCTCACAAAATTGGTAATCCTGATTCACTGCTCATGCAAAAATATACACCACTTAGCAAACTTATCACAATTCCTAGTAATATAACAAACAAATACTCTGCAACATGTGCCACCAACTGCCACATCCTCACAGGTGTTGGGAGGACACATAAAAAAATACAACTCCTCTTCCACAAATTGTGCCATTCTCCTAATTTCATTAACAGACTTCTTCCCACTTTTCGGTCAACTTCATCATTTCTCAAATTTCCACAGGCTGTAAATGGATCTTTTGTAATTATCTCCTTTAACCCTATTTAAACAGGTCATACCCAACCCAAATATTCTACCTGTTTTCTGTTCAAACCAGCCAGATCTGGCCTCTCACATCTACTCTGCAATGTCATTTTAAAAATAAACAATCACATCCTCAAAATTTTGAAGATATGAAATAATGCATGATTAATTCAAAACAATGTGAATAAATAAAGCATTATATTTGACTGAGTAATGTGAATGCTAAAGGGTTAATCTTGCTTCACATTTTATTCACAATAAAACACCAGTGTATCTGCCATTAGAAACAACATACAACAATATGAAAGTAACAAAAGTTGAGAATATCCTGGAGTCTTACAACAATTTTCATCTTCTTAAGCCATGCAATACCATCACCTTCATTACTTGTTGGTCTTATACAGTCACTAAATAATCTCATCTCCCTTGCTGTCTTGGGAGTATTTATTGCCAACATTGCTGACAATGTTAAGGATGAGAGAAATGAAAAACTTTCCCAATCTGTTCCACTTCATCATCATCATTGTCACTTTAGCATCCACTTTTCCATGCTTGCATGGGTTGGATGGAGTATATTGAGTCAAGTTTTCTATATCCAGATGTTTTTCCTGTCACCAACTCTTCCCCTGTTTCCAAGCAAGGTAATATTTCTTCATGTTTTCACAGAATACCGGAAATGACAAAGAACTGACACTGCTTGTATAACAGTGACACTCATTTACAACTAGCACATCATGTCAGGCAAGGAGATACAAACATACACACTCACACACACACACACATGTACATTTGCATACATGTACACACATGCATATACAAATGCACACACAGACATATACACATATATACTCACACACACACACACACACAATATATATTATATATATATATATATAGGCGCAGGTGTGGCTGTGTGGTAAGAAGTTTGCTTCCCAACCACATGGTTCCGGGTTCAGTCCCACTCTGTGGCACCTTGGGTGTCTTCTACTATAGCCTTGGGCCTTGTGAGTGGATTTGGTAAAAGGAAACGAAAGAAGCTCATCATGTGTGCGTGTGTGTGTGTGTGTGTATGTGTGTGCGTGTGCGTGTGCGTGGGGGTGTGCGTGTGTCTATCACAAAAGCTTGAGAATCGGTGTTGGTGTGTTTATGTTCCCATAACTTAGTGTTTCAGCAAAAAAAGACCGATAGTATAAGCTTAAAAAAAATAAGTACTGGAGTCAATTCATTTGACTAAAAATTCAAGGTGGTGCCCCAGTATGGCCACAATCTAATAACTGAGACAACTAAAATAATAAAACAAAAAACACATGACAGGCTTCCACACAGTTTCATTCTACGAAATCCATTCACAAGGTTTTGGGCGGCCTTAGGTTATAAGTAGAAAACACTTGCTCAAGGTACCATACAGAGGGACTGAACCCAAAATTATGTGATTGGGAGGTAAACTTCTTAACCACACAGCCAGGCCTGTGTATATAAAGTATTTTGCAACTTCTGCTGCTGCAAAAAAAAACTCCAAGCAATTAACAATTAAATTAAATTAAATTAAATTACCAACTGCTATATATTCCCAGATGCCAAAAAACAGATGAAAATGCAGTGTTCACCCCCCCCCCCCCCATCAGCAATCCTTCTCACCAAACCTCATTCCCTTTCTAAGTGAATGTACATCTATTTTACATTAAATATGTGTGTTTGTTTATACATTTGTCAATATGTATATATGAAAAAAAAAAAAATTTTTAAATAAAAAGGAAAAAACAGATTGAGGGGCCTCATGGGTCCCAGGATAAGTGGAGGGGAGGGTATTCAGCTACGCCCCGCGGCAATGGCTGCGGTGGTGTTGCCATGAAGAATGGCCAGTGATACATACTGCAGTAGCCACTCCATCTCGCAGGGCTCATTTCTCTGGTGGGCCACAGCAGACCCTATTTGATGGAGGAAGGCTGTGGTTTGAGGACCAAAGACACCAGACGTCTCGACGACTACCGGCATGAACTAATAGCGACTGGCCAGGCTCCTGTACGTACAGACCTACCTCTCCCTCACGTTGCTGGTAGTGACAGCAGGGTTTGTGGCAGAGGACACAAGGTTTTGCATTAAAGTTCCTAACTTTCTCAAAAAAGTAAATTGGGAAACTCCAAAAACCTCTTCTCAGATTTCTGCCCAAGCTATACTATTCTAGTTTATAGCGATCAAGGTGTTGATCAATAACTCTCACAAGGATTTTAACCTCTTCATCATGGCTTCGAAACAAAAATATTTCTTTTTGAGCTGGTTTTCATATTCCATTAAGGTTATCTGTCAACTTTTATATACAAAATTTTATTTATTTTTCTTTTAGCAGAGATTCTTTCCTCTTATTAGTATTTTCCTTTTTATATGAACATTTGATCACATTTACGTAAAACTACTTGAGACACTATATGTAACTTCAAGAGAAACTTTTTTTATTGCATGCAACAACTTCAATACATATAAATCAGACAGCTTTTAAATATGTATGAATTCTCTCTTTCTTACACACATCACATATACATGAACACAGGCACATAAGCATATGCACACACAGACATACACACATATATATGTACACACACATGTTGACAGACACATATAGACACACATATATACATACACGCATATTGATATAGACACATATATACACACACACATACAGGTACACAAACACAAGCATTTGACACAGACACACACACACACATATATATGTATATATATATATATACACACACACATACATACATACACGCACACACATATTGATAGATATAGACACGTATACATACACACACAAACACACAAATTCTGAAACAGGGAAGACTGGTGTATGAATTCAATATATGTTCTCATGCACTGGTGCCACATAAAAAGTGCTGGTGATGGTGCCATAGAAAAGCACTGGTAATGGTGCCACGTAAAAAGCACTGGTGCTAGTGTCACATACAAAGCACTCGTGATGGTGCCATGGAAAAGCACTAGTGATGGTGGCCCATAAAAAGCACTGGTCATGGTGCCACAAAAAAAGCACTGGTGCTAGTGTCACTTAAAAAGCATTTGGGATGGTTCCACATAAAAAGCACCCAGTACACTCTGTGGAGTGGTTGGCGTTAGGAAGGGCATCCAGCCATAGAAACCAAGCGAAAACAGACTATGGACCCTGGTATGACCCTTGGCCTTACCAGTTCCTGTCACACCGTCAAACCCATACCAGATGGGAAAACAGACGTTAAATGATGATGATGATGATGACATCATAATGCATTGCAAAAAGCTGAGTGAAAAACATCTACAAAAATACTAATTACAAAATAAAAACATCCAATAGAGTTGCACTCACGCAGTTGCCATGATTCCAGCACATCTAATCATTGGCAATAATTATTCGCACATTACAGAAATAAGACAGAGAATGGTTATGTTGACTGTTTTATTGGCGATTCATTGATTGAGGAAATGTTTTATTTCAGAGAACTGGTCATGACATTAGAAGCAAATCAAATGATCCATGGAGAAATAAATGGGAATCCTCTAATTCAATTTCGGAATGAATTCTGATTCAATGTATCCCGTGCTTGTCTGGACCTGCACAGATTCAGTTTTAGATATTACTAATGAAAGATGAAATAACGGTCGGACTTCAAGGCCATTGAATTTAGATTGTTTGCAAAATAAAATACCACACACACACACACACACACACAGACAGACAGAAACACACAAACATATATATATATAGGAAGGAAGGATGATATATATATATATATATATATATATATATATATATAATGCACAATATTTCAACTTAGATACAAACAAATATTTATTCATTCTTTGCAGCTTCTTTATTAATCAATATACACTTTCATATTGCAAAACTGTCTATGGAGATCCCTGTGTCTATGTATAAGAGAATGTGTGCATGTGTGTATATGAAGTATATAAAGTATCTTATACATAATGTATTTTAGAGTGTCGCTCTACACACATGCATCTATGATCACATGTATATTGTGAGTTATGATTTAAGATTTTTTTTTTTATAAAAATAATATAATTATAATTCTGTCCAAAATTCTAATAGATGCTGTCTACAAGCAAAATTCAATTATTTAGCTAAAATCTATATAGGTTGAAGTTTAGTAAATAACCAGCGTAGTGGGCAACAGGGAACTAGACCAAGTAGCTGGATGAGAAACTAGATACCAGGTGTACTTAGCGAGAGGAGGAGCAGAAAGCAAGAACTTTGTCAATGTTCTATAGTATGAGGGTCGGTGGCATGAAGTGCTCTTGAACTGCAGGGCAATGTGCTATAGAGAATCGAGACGTCGTGGGAGAGAATAGTGTGTGGAATGATAATGATAGTCTAGCTTTTATTAGCATTGAAATGGAAGAGGTTTGGAAGTCCTATTACGAGAGAGTGTTGAATGAGAGGAATGCATGAGAGAATGGGGGTCCTTCAAGGACCCTTCAAGGGTAGACCCCAAAAAGGATCAGCTATTCTAGTTAATGAATGTTAGTTTCTCGGGTTCTAGAAAGACTTTCTGCAAATTCTTACGGAACGACCTACACAGATGATTTGTTTATAGTAATCAAATGTTAATGTGTTGCACATTAGTTCAATTTCTTTATCAAATCAACGTTGCCTGAAAAGGTGCACGGTGTGCCACTCGTCAGGTGTCGGAAGTGTTCGCAGAGCAATGTGAGATGAAGTGATGTAGTATTTTGCTCAAAAACACAATGCACCGCCCATTGTGGGAACCGAACCCACGATCTTGCGATCGTGAGTGCAACACTGCAATCACTAGACCATACGCTTTCACATTATTCAATTTGATAATAGGGTGTTAAATAACGTGATGCTTTCACTTTTCTCACAAGCTTTCAGGAAGAAAAGTATGTAAGGAACAATAATGGCAAACTAGATTTTACTGACATTAAAAAGGAATAAACTTTAAAGGGTTATTACGAGAGGTTGGTGAATGAAGAGAATGGATAGAAGAAAGAGGATCTTTCCAGAATAAACCCAACGGCGGGACTGGACATTCAAATTGAGAGCAGGATGGTAGATAGGGTGATGTATTTCACTTTGCCTACAAGCTTTTAATTGTGGTGGTTTGAAAGAGCTATGATGTAAAGTTGTTGAATGAGGTGAATGCATAGATGAAAGAGGGAAGACCCAGCAGAGGGACCAGACATTCAAATTGACAGCAGGATGGTAGATAAGGTGATGTATTTCACTTTGACTACAAGCTTTTAGTTTTGGTGGTTTGGAAGAGCTATGAAGTAAGGTTGTTGAGGTGAATGCATAGATGAAAGAGGTTAGACACGACAGAGAGACCAGACATTTAAATTAGCATCACTATTTTAGATACTTTCACATTGCCCACAAGCTTTCGGTCTTGCTAAAACTTCCACACTTGAGCCAGGAACCTTGAATTGCTAATTTCTACCGGTGATGGACTGCGTTAGCGACAATCAGCCCTTTATTAGGTGGCCCCCTAAGTGACATTATCGATTTCTTTTGTCTTCCACACGCTCAAAAGCAGGGCACCAACCTGAAACGTTGGAATTTTCACTCTCCTCGTAAAAGACGTTTATGAGAGCATCGTTAGACAACCTACATTATGATATTTATTTACGGATCATTATGAGTTCAAATCACACGAGGTGAACTTCGTCTTTTAACCTTCTGAGGGA
>JAOPUL010001697.1:9410441-9427277 GCA_027564515.1 Octopus rubescens | reverse complement strand
AACGCCACCGAAGTAACGTCAACACGCATCTAGAGTAACGCTACCGAAGTAACGTTAACACGCATCTAGAGTAACGCTACCGAAGTGACGTTAACACGCATCTAGAGTAACGCTACCGAAGTGACGTTAACACGCATCTAGAGTAACGCTACCAAAGTAACGTTAACACGCATCTAGAGTAACGCCACCGAAGTAACGTTAACACGCATCTAGAGTAACGCCACTGAAGTAACGTTAACACGCATCTAGAGTAACGCTACCAAAGTAACGTCAACACGCATCTAGAGTAACGCTACCAAAGTAACGTCAACACGCATCTAGAGTAACGCTACCGAAGTAACGTTAACACGCATCTAGAGTAACGCTACCAAAGTAACGTCAACACGCATCTAGAGTAACGCCACCAACCGTAACATCAATCAAATATTTATAGTAAAAATATAAGACGACCAACTGTGCCATCCTCAATCTATAGTAATATTATTTGTAATAAAAGCAACATCACCACCGTTCTATAATGTCTGATATTCTGATACACATGGATTTTAACATCTGTTGTTGTTGCTGCTGCTGCTGCTGCTGCTGCGGCTGCTATTGTTGTTGCTGTTGTTGATATACTTTATTATCACTGATGTTTTTATTGTTAAATTTTTTGTTGATGTTGACATTGTGTTATTTTGATTTCTGTTGCAGTTAATTATAATTTCGTTAATAGTGGTTGTACTTTTGTTGTTGTTGCTGCTGTTATTGTTGTTGATGTTGTTTTTGCTATTGCAGTTATCATACTTATTGTTGACTATGTTTTCATTACCGTCGATGTTTCATATGGTTTCTTTAGTACAACTATTTTACTGTTTATGGCGAAGTTTTCTTTGGTTCACAATTATTATTTTCTCTGCTGTTGTTGCTATTGTTGAATTTTGTTGTTAATTGTTATTGTTATTTTATTTGTACACGATATCACACACCACTTGTCCCTTGTGGTGTATTGTCCCTATTTGTTTTGTGTTCGGCCCGTGTGGCCAATAAAGAAAACATTATTATTTTTATTATATGAAGGTGAGCTGGCAGAATGGTTAGCACGCCTTGAGAATCGTTAGCACTCCCCTCCCCAAAAATTTCAGGTCTTTGTGTCAAGTATAGAACGGATTATTATTATTATTATATGAAGGCGGCGAGCTGGCAGAATCGTTAGCACACCGGGAAAAATGCTTAGCGACATTTCTTCCGACTTTACGTTATGAGTTCAAATTCCGCCAGGGTCGACTTTGCCTTGCATCCTTTCGGGGTCGATAAAATTAGTACCAGTTTAGAACTCGGTTCGATTGAATCGACTATCCCCATCCAGGAAAATGTCAGGCCTTGTGCCCAGTATAGAAAGGATTATTATTTCCAGCACCACCAGCACCACCGTTTTTATTATTTCGGCCATTTGTTGAATCGTAGCAACATCATAGAAAATACATTGCTGTATTCATTCCGACGTTTTATGTTCTGAGTTCAAATCTCGCCTAGGTTAACTTTGTCGTTCATTCTTTCGTAGTCGGTAAAACAAAGAACCACTAAACTCAGCTCCCATTTTATGCAGATATTTGAAATAATTGTGAGTTTTCTTGTTTTTCAGATCTGTGTAAAGGATAGGAATCAGAAACAACTTTGCTTTGAATTAATTCGCAGGCGATAAAATCACATTACTTCCACTTGTATAGTGAAACTGTTTCTCATCGGAAATGAAACTGGCTCGAGGAATTGGTTTATGTCTACTAATATTTCTGGTTTTATATTTTGCTAGATATTGGTGATTAATGAAATTGTCTGCTTTGAATCTCATTTAAGATTATTACAGGAAAACCAATACAGATAGATAAATAAAAGTAAAATGAGTCTTTATTCGTATTGTCAATTTACATTCAAATCAGAAAATTAGCAGAGTTATTAAACCAGCGGGTAGATCGCTTTGCGGTAATCGTTTCAATTTTTGTGCTCTGAGATCAAATCTCCCAGAGGTCAAATTTGCCTTTCATCTTTTTGGAGTCGATAAATCAAGTACAAGTCCTGCACTGGAATCGATTCTTCTCCTTGTCTAATTCTCTCTTTTTCTCCATCTCTTTCTCTCCTTCTGGAAGAAGTCAGCAGCGGTCACCCCTAGACTAGAATGAATTTCACCCGGCCAAGAGAGACGTTCTGTCATCAGGGCACCCGCATCACTCTATCAAAGTGTTAAAAGTGGCACAGAATGACACGGCATATTATACTTACAAACATATTTTGTTTTCTACTAGTAAATCTAAAAAAAGATTTAGAATAACCGTAAACATTTTATCACAAGAAACTGCGTGATACATTGAAACTTTCACTCTACAATTCTATGATAAGCAAGACTGCTGACAATATCTTCTACGCAATATCTTTTAGCGCACAAGATTTTAATTATCTTTCCAACAAGGGATACTCAAAGTAAAAACAGATAAACAGTGACCACAACAGCAATAATGTCAATAAATGTAGTAATACATTCATGATATATAAAATGCATTTACGATGATAAGGAACTGATCCATATTGTCTGTTATTGAACCTTTTCATCCCTCTTCCATTAGAGCTACCCAAAATTACTACCTTGCGCACTGAGAACAAAATAAACAGTTAACACTCTATTCGAATTTACCTTATGTTGCTTTGCCAATCCCACCTGTTACATATATACGACACATAAACTCTTTTAGAGGAAATTACACACCTAAGTTTTATATCATAGTTATTGCAACTGGTTTCTACTCTTAAATGTTATTCATTTTCTACCTTGACTTTTTTCTTACTTCAAGACTGCTTTTGCTGTCTTCACAATGTTCTTGTTACCTTTGATTTAATTTTCGAAATAATATTTTATTTATTTTTCTAAGTAATATTTTATTTTTGTTCTAAAGTTTGTTTCCGTGTTTCGGATTGTTTGGTAAAATTGTCTTATTAATGAAATACTTGCAAATATTATCTCCAAAGACTGTATCGTTTCAGGTCCAATATCTTACCGTTAAGCTCTGCTATAGGTTTTAAGTCCCTCTGCCTATAGAAAGCACAATACAAAAAAGAACATTTAATATTGTGCGTTGAAAAGTATCGAAGACATATTTGGGATATATTTTGGAGTTTACACAAGAACCCAACACAGTTGCAATGCCATAATTAGTACACTAGCACTTTCTCATTAAGACTGGGTTTACTGATTGCATTTAACCCAAAGCAAATAATCAGAATTCTTCGATAACTACCAGCAAATATCTACATTTCTCCTGGTTATATAATTTTGACGCATTAGTTTATATTGAAATTGCATCACATCATATATTATACACATTACATTTAACACTGTCAGCCTATTATCCTTTCTCAGCAGCATCCCATTATAGATAAATAAAGATATTTTTAATAGGCATGTAACCATAAGTTATCATAATCTGTACCTCAATTACCCCAACCACCCTGCTTTCATTATCTGATTTTAGAAGGAACTCTTGTTTCTGAGATGGTTTTGCCTGATAAACGTAACATATGGGGCATCCTATTTATGAATATATTACACATGTGTTGATGCCCTTCCAAATAACGGAAGCAATATTGTTACTCCATAAGAGTAGCGTTGTTTTCAATAATATATCCTAGATTCTCCTTGACACTAAAAGCTATTTGAAGCAGATTGAATTACAACATCTAAGCTTTAAGTTGTATCAGTTATCTCGTTACGTAATTGAACGTTTTTTCATAAGGTTATAACATGTTAAACCTCTTTTGATATTACTTCAATTTCAATGTTTCATCCGCTATTGTTTTCAATAACGAAATTATGAAGTTTAGGAAAATTGCAATAAGTATCAATAACGCTTTTTTAAAGGTGTGCTTTGAAAACAATCAATCGTTAAAAGGTAATGAAACACGCATTGTTTTTTTATACATCACAGAAAGGAAGAGGGAACATGTATTTTAGTTTCATAAACATATTTGTTCAGCTTACCTTTCGTTAGCCCATCAAAATATTGTAACCTTTCCACGAAAGCTTGATGCGATCGTTGATGGACTTGAATAATAACGTATACAACATACACCACTCACTTTCAAAGCCCAAACAATGACTGCCTCACTGAGATAGACTTTACTTTAAGGAAGTATATTTATTGAATACATTTAGAAGAGGCATAATGTAGGCAGTGTGATGACAGAATCGTTATTACGCAGGGCAAGATGCTAAGCGGCATTTCGACTGTCTGAGTTCAAATTCTTCCCAGGTCGACTCTGCCTTTTATCATTTCGGGGTCGATAAAATTAGTACCAGTTGCGTACTTAGTCCGATGTAATCCACTATCCCTCTTACCAAAAATTCCAGGCCTTGTGCCTATAGTAGAAATTATTATTATTAATAAGGTGAAAATTAGCAGAATCGTTAGATCATCGGATAAAATCCTTCGCGACATTTCTTCCGGCTTCTTACTGAGTCCAAGTCTGGCGGAGCTCATTTTTTGCCTTTCGTCACTTCTTTGTTCATATTTATGAACCCCGAAGTGACGAAAGGCATCTGACAATTATTGAGACGATGTAATTGACTAAAACCCCGCTAATTTACTGGCCTTGTACCAACATTCGATACAATTAATTATTATGGTTATCGTTTGTAGTGAATGTCCGTCCTATTTGCTTCCGAAGTCTTGTTAAATTCTGTTGAAAAGTATTTATATAACGACGTTCTGAATTTACTGTTAAAACTTGGTAGAAGGACATCCATTTCATTTGGTAAAGAGAGGAATTTCCAAATTGTAACCTAAACGGTAACATCTTTGTAATAATTTATTTGCCCCCGTTTGTGTTAATTTTGTGTGTTGGAATTACGGCGTCTTTAATGCTTACTATCAGATTGAGGTAGCAGGAGAGGTGTGGTTCCACCGACTATTAACTTTATTAGCCACATCATTATGTTCTAATACAAAGCTACCCAGTGTTCTTGTAAGAAGCAGTGCAGACACGAACACGACAACAACGATTATAACAGCAATCGTAGCGACACTGTAGAAATAGTAAGGGTTAGGTCTTTATCACCGTCAAAACAATTACAAACAACATGGACGACACCAGCAGAAACAACAACAACAAAGACAAAGCAAGCTACACGTGCAACAACGATAGCAGTAGCATAAACAAAAGCAATAATAACGACAACGACACAATACATTGTATTTGCGAATTTACGGGGAGGCAATATTTTACTGTGATACTAACGAACTCAATAGAATACTTCTCAATCCCCCTAAATGACAAGGAGATACGCCTGATGAAGCAGCATAAATTCCAAACTTAAATGGACGTAGGACCAAAATTGCTATTCCAGTTGATGTTACCACAACAACCGCTAGGCAGAATGTATTGTACTGCTGGGCGTTCGTAAAAACTGGCTACCTAGAGGCAGCAACCCGCACCCAAGCGGAAAGAGACTTGAAATAAATATGGACAGATATTGATCATATGATCAGGGAAAAACAATTCGGAATCATGAAGTCCCTCTTCAAACCCGAAGCCCTGGCGCTGAAGTACTCCATATTTCACATACTCCACAGGGAATTACCCCTCTACCCAATATGTCTGCCACATTATAAGAGAGATACGCCTGCTTTGGATATCTTGTAGGAGTTGACCTATTTTGCCTTAGGGAGCAATAATAGCCTTCTCGACGTAAAACAAATAGGGAGTGAGATCGGATATTAGACTATAGTAGAGATCATCATCCAGGTCAAACGGGAATATGTGGAATAGATTCCATACGTTGCCAGCTGTCTCGTATAATGGATCCGCGAGTTGCGGTTGAAGACCAAAGGCTAACATGCGAATTTGTATTGAAAGTAACTTAAGAGCTTTCTAGCCTTAACATCATACATATAAAAGGAAGCCACCATTACTGCCGACAGAGCAGCGTACGAGGAACAAGGACACTAGTAGCAACATCAACAGCATTATGAGCATTGCAGTAGCAGCTGCAGCAATACAAACTGTAGCTGCGTGGTAAACAACGGAATCCCACCAACATCAGTAATAACAACATGCTCTGTAACACCAACAACGAATCTAACAACAGAACCAATCCCTACTACGGTGGAATATCTCCGGCCTAACGGCTTTTTTCTTACACTTCCTCTCTCTCTTTCTATCTCTCTTTTTCTCTCTCTCTCTTTCTCTCTCTCTCTCTCTCTCTCTCTTCCATTCATTCAAATGCCAGCACACACATGGATCCACATTAAATCATATCTTCACCATCATCTGCGTTGAATCTTTTAGACGGAAAATCTTGTCATGCGAGGGCGAGGGGCAACCATGAAAATAAAAAACACAGCAAAGACAATATTTTAAAGATAAAATGGAATTAAACGAAATTCACCAGAACAACATCATCACCGATATCACAACCACACCATACATATTGAAATCTAGAGCAACAACTCATCACCAAGACAACCACTTACACATTCCTCCAGAAAAAGAAAACACGAACAATAACACCTCCAGCAGATAAACATCAACAGAACGCACGCACCAGAAACACTTTGCTGATAAGGTGCAGTAATCAAAAAGTGATGTCAATTATTTAAGGTCAATATGTTTTTTAAAGTATTCTAGTGTGTGTAGTCGCGTGTGTTCCTTGCTTTTATTATGGTTAATCAATAAACTACACGTATTTCAATTTCATTTATTCAACCAAAATTATGCTTCGTCACCTGAATAAGATAACGTACAGAGTCTATACTATATCATATATTGATAAGTTCTCTAATTTGTAACGGTATATTGTTTATTTAATCGAGCCTAATACATTGTTATGAGTATGCAAGCGTATAAGAAATTATCGGACTTGTAATGCTGTGAGTTGTTATCTTTATTTATGCATAGATAATAGTTTGCCTTAATATGTGTTGCTTTTTACAAGAAATCTGAAGTATTTCAACAAATCTGCATAGGAATTAGTGCTGTTATAAGTGTAGCAAGTCGTTGATACATGTGACAGTGAACTTCAAGCAGAGGAAAATTGTATTGAATTGTTGAAGTAGTCGAATAAGATCTGTTTGCTATCATTTAGGAAGTTGTTTGACTATCAGAATTACTAATATTTAAGGTATAACATTGTAATTTTCATTCACAGAGTTAGCTAATATGATTATTGATATTCATACTATCATCAAAATTAACCAGGCATATCAATGGTGAAGACGGCGAGCTGGCAGAATTGTTACCGCTCCGGAAAATATGCTTAGCGTCATTTATTCCGATTATACATTCTGAGTTCAAAAAGCACCAAGGTAGACTTTGCCTCTCATCATTTCGGGATTGATAAAACAAGTATTAGCTTACCTCCTCTCCTGAATTTGCTGGCCTTGCACCAACATTTGAAACAATTGAATCGATAGCACCCTTAGGAGCATTTCATCGGTCTTTACGTTACGGGTTCGATTTTTGCTGAGGTTGACTTTGTCTTTCATCCTTTTGGGGTGGATAAAATAATTACCAGTCATGTACTGGAGTTCTACGGGATCGACTAATAGTCTCCACACCCCAACTTTCGGGCGTTGTGCCTATAGTAGAAAGTATTATTATTATTATCATCATCATCATTAGTAGTAGTAGTAGTAGTAGTAGTAGTAGTAGTAGTAAAACGTGAAGCTGAGAGAATCGTGACAACGTCGGACAAAAAGTTTAATGACAGTGCCTCTAATTTGTTATGTCGTAATGTCAAATCCCTTCTAGGTCACCTTTGACGTTCATCATTTGGGTGTCGATAGAATAAGGTTGGACATTACATTCTGTCTAACTAATTTACCCCTCCACACCAGGATCATTGGCCATGGGCCAACATTCGAAACTATTATTCTCATTCAACAGTGGTAATACTCTTTTCAACTATTAAAGTACACTAATCCTAATTTCAAGGGAAATATGGTAATCTGTTGAGAGAGATATCGCTAATCGTTAATTGCTGCTTTATTGAGTAGAACGTAAGGTTAATTGGAAGCTCCTTCATAGATACGGGTTTGTTGTTATGTATGATCTCACTATTAAAATTGTTAACGATTCGGAAACGTATTTGATTACAGCGATGCCAACAGGAACGACGACATTGGTAATGGTGACATCACCGACGTCACTGACGATAATGATTAATAAACCAATTTGTCTTAAAGTGCTGTATTCCTAATATTAAAAAAACTCGATTGCCCTTATCATCGGTTATCACATGTGTATTGATCCTACAACACTAAGGATTCTTTAAAAATAATGGCAATCTTTAGAGATTCTGCAAAAAAAATCAATGGCAAATAACAAATATAAGCTGATCATTATAAAAATACTGTTACATGAATTAAAATTAAATTTAAATAAATGCGAATATCAGTATGGATGTAGAAATGCAATCCATGTTGCATGTGCGTTATTATAATGAAAGCAGAAACTATGTAAAAGAAAATTAAGTTAAATATTCGGTAATGGAAGGAAATAATATTCTATTTGCATGTTGAATCACAATTCAGTTGCTTGAAAAGCAGGAAATAGTATATGAAAGAGTTAAAAATAAATAACGGATGGCTAATGAATTGATACATTCTATTTCTCTGGAAGAATTTTACAATATGTATTAAGGAGTCTATCTCTTTTTTATTCTTANNNATATATGTGTCTGTGTGTGTGTCTGGAATGCACTTCTCCCTCTTGAATATCCTGCAGCTGTTACACTCCACCAATTTTAACGGAATATTAAAGCTATCATTCTCAACAACCTGAAAGGGAAAGGGGCTCTGATCTTTGTCTCTCTTATTCTGGTTCGATTCCAGTGGCGGCTGACTGGCATTTTTTCCATCTTCATAGAGTTTTTGCGGCTAACCTGTAATGGAGAACTTAGATCTTTATATATATGTATATATATACAACGAACTAAGTTATGATAGCTTTAATCTTCTTTTAAAATGTGTGGAGTCTAACAGCTGCAGGATAGTCAAGATAAAGAAGGGCATTCCAGACAGTCGACGATCGGAAGATGAAGAATTAGCATAGGGTTTAGTGCGCGGAAAGTGTAGTCGGACGCTGTATGAGTCTAAAGTCACTGTGCCACAAGTGGGATCATATCCTAAGAGGTGCAGTTACGATCTTCGACAAGCAGAGACCGTTATATTAGCGATTGTAAAGAGTGATTGAAAAGAAATCCATCTATTAGGCCAAAACCTGGAGTTTGGCCATTGTTTATGAGATGTGAATCCAGTTAGCCGAGTGGTACTTCTCGAGATGCGAATTCAGAATATCCTGTGCATAGCAGCAGAATATGTAGAATGGAAACGTCTTTTCAGCCATTAAAGTCTCGGCAGCTTTAAGGATCTGAAAGTATGCATTGAATGATATGTTGAAATGTGGGGGATATTTCTAGTATTCTGAATGAACATGTATTCCTCGTATTACGTTGACTATACTGTTCAATTTTCAATATAACATGTTTATAGCTAATGTAAGAGGATTTAATTTTTATTATATAAGGAAATATTTTGTATCCTGAACAAAAATTGAAAATTAACGAAAATATATTTGCTGTTGTTTAACCCCCCACGTAAAGTTGATTGACGAAACATTTGATCTGGAATTCAACTCGGAATCTTGGGCTAAGTAGGCCCCGCTACTAACCCCAAGATTCCGAGTTCAATTCCAGGCAGCGTCCTAAACAAACAAATAATAATAACACCACCAAGACATCTGTTGAGGGCTGGAGAGGACATCAGCCGAAACGTTGTGTTAACGACAATACAAGATGAGGACATATACCCATCCAATGTATATAATGCAAATAATATAATTGATCTAATTTATTCCAATAATTATCGTTCAACCCTTTTAGTGATTGGTAATGACTACATTAACCAGTGTATATTTACTTTCCATGGAAAATAGGGTGTGATTTGAGGAAGAATTAGCCACCATCTTTGAGAGGAGACCGCACATAGAGACTCGTTCATTAGTTCGTATGAAAACTTTATATTATTCTTGTGTGGGAACCATAACGAACATTTAATTATATTCTGATGTAAATGTTGCAAAGCACATTCTGAAGTTTCTTTGAAACCATCTTTAAACTCAATATCCGACTTATTTCAAAAGTTAGATGAATAACATGGTTAATAGCCAAACAACTTACTTTGAAGAGATATTCTCTGAGAGAATTTATAACACAACGGAGAGACATTTACTCGATCAGAAGAATGTGTTTTAGCTTTGCACAAAATTGTTCCAGAACGTGTTCTTTCCTCAAAGTAAAATTAGTTGACAGTTTTGTAGATAATAAATGTTATTTTATCAAATAAATTATTTTTAGACTTTTTTAGTGGTGAAGATAAATACAAGAACATTTTCGACAATAGATCAGAAAACATAGTGGACAGCTGAGGACGAAAATAGGAAATTTGCAATGTTCACATCAAAGTGGAGCAGATATTAAACAAAAAGAAAAAAAGCAGAATCTGAAGAGTAATTTCTAAGACGTTCTATGTTATATCGTAATAAATATGCCAGATTCTGAATTCAAACATTGATAGTATTTACATATAAATAAAAACGCCTACACATAGACTATGATCTTGGCATGTCTAATCAATAGACACCACGGCTGCATAGCTATAAATTATGTCATTAATAATTAATATTTTATAATAGGGTGTGGTCTTGTATACGTTCCTAGTTACATATACTATACCCAGTCTGAGTGAGAAATTCATCCGTGTTATACCGAATCACCAACACCCATAGTTGATGATTCTATTTATGAGAACGTGGAGCTTTTATTTTCGGTGGGGGGGGAGATTAAACCATAAAGGTAAAGAGGTAAAAATGCATTTTCACTTCTATTATTGAAGGCATTTCTATTTCTTGATAAGCTTGTTCTTGGAATATGCAGTATTTGTAAATAAAGGACTAAAATAATACAAGCTTATTTTAAAAGCATACAAATAAATAGTCAAAGAGCTTCATTTGTTGTGCTAACGATGAGTGACGTCTTAACTCTTAAAATGTTATGACCTATTCTGAAAGTGGTTCTAAAGGATTTCCGTGGTACTTAATACGTCCTGTCTTTAAGAGATTTGATTGTTAGTAGCGTAACTGCACCGAGATAAATACCATTAATTTTGCTTTCCAGTTCGTGGATTAAAATCGACAATAATGTTTTCCAGCGTCTGAACAATTTAATTGAACATATTGAAATTTAAGCTAGATTTTCTCTATCTTTCATTCTCCTATTTCTCTTTCTCTCTTTCTCTCTTTCTTTATGACCCTGTCCCTGACTCTTTCTTCTGTCTGTCTGTCTGTCTATTTTTCTGTCTCTCTCTTTCTCTTTCTCTTTCTCTCTCTCTTTCTCTCTATCTTTCTCATGGAACAATTATTTTTAGTGCATTGCCATACCTGTTTACCTGGTCTCCTGGAGTTACAATATCTTCGTAACCATTTTTCTCTCTTTATATTTATCAAACAAAAAATACTTTTAGGATTTTGTTTGCTAAACTAAGCTTTTGCTGAAATCAAGAAATAAATTGATAATGCAATTTGCGTTGAATACCTATGGAAAACGGAACGTAAGTCTTTGGGGGTTGTGCTTATATTGCAGGAGAGCCCAAAACGATTCGTAGTTTTCCGTTCATTAAAATACATGTTTATTGTTTTTCTTTTATTTAGTATATCTGGATGTAGAGTGTTACGAACAAAGGTGCTCATTGCACTATTTTTAGGGGTTTACATTTATCATAGAACTCCTTATTTCATAATTTGAACTGGTTAAATATTTGGTGGACATATTTGGTTGGAAGGAATTTGAAGGTTTGTTAGTATTATGTGGCCCTAAATCAGCTCTGGACAGGAAGATCTATGATCCAAGGTCGTACACTCATTTAGGTCTATGCTGCAGTTTTTACTGTGTATATTTCTATATTAGCTAATATAGTATTTCATGTTATATAAAACTATGATGTCATTTTAGTCAGATTGGTCGTTATTATGTTGTAGACAGTGGATGAAGGCCAGCCTTCACGTTTTTCTAGGAACATTACAAATGGAAAAGGAGGGAATAATATGAATTAGTCACGGACCAGGTTAAGAAAATGGAGTATTACACAAAAAAATATTTGGTCTTAAATAATAGTGATGGGGAAATGACCATGCAAAATTGTAGCAAATATAGTTTATCTAAACTTGTCTAGAGTTGGTGAAGTGGGGCAATTGATTAATGCTGCTACACATTTGTTAACTGTAGCAAGTCAGAGATCCCCGCTTGACATATTTTTTCTGAATATTTGTAGCGCATTGCACTAAAACTTAAAATATTTTCGGTTGAAATATGTGAGTGTGGAGGGGTACAAATGATAATGTTAAAGCTGTAGGAAGAAAAATGAGATTTAATTCTATAGAAACTCGAAGGGAAAGACAAAATCTGTTGATTAAATGTGATTAATGGGAACATGTATAACGCAATGAGCGAAAGGTTAAAATTCTTGACAGAAGGAATGAGAGCTTAATTTGAAAGTCAGGAATTGCTCATACATCTTAATGGAGAGGTTGCTTTTCAAGATGATTTGTGGTTTGTGTTGTGTTGGTTGATATTATTTGGCGACATAATTGCGTGAGCATTTACAGGGAAGAAGAGAATGCTAATAAGAAGAAGATATCTGTTGGAAATTAAGAATTATTCTGCTCCAAAAATGTAAGAAGAATCTCTACGAGGTAGCCTCAGTTATATTTCTGAACTTCAAATGAGTTACCTGGTCAAAATATTATTACTAATTTTGTCACAGGGCCAGTAATTTCCTCGACCCCAGAGTTCTACTTGTATATTATTTAATGAACCGGACAAGATGAAAGGCAAAGTAGACCTAGGCGACATCATTTAAACTCATAATGTAAGCAGCCGAACGAAACACCCGTTAATATATTTTGCAACGACCTTAGCGCTTCTACCAACTGGCTGCCATTACCTGGTTAAAATATTACATACGAAATGAATGGACCAAGATTAGTACACCAAGATCAGAAAGTCACAAGTATGGACAACCTGTCACAAACCAAATAAGGTCTGGAACTCCAAGTTGCCCAGGTGAATCAAAATCAAGCTGTTGATTGCAACTGTCGAATCAGTGCTTTTATAGGGAAGGGAAGCATGGACACTGACAAAGATATTTTGAAACAGGATAGATGGCTACTACACAAGAATGCTACGAATGACCTTAAATGTGAAATGTCACCAACACATGACAAACGAATTATTTATGGAGATTTACCGAAAGTTAGCGAGAGGATCAGGCAAAGACGGCTGCGAGTATCAAAGACGGCTGCGTGCGCCGCCCTCGATTGGAAATATCCAAATTAGTCTTGTGGAACCCACTTCATAGTGACGTAAGAAAAGGAAAACCTTGTCACACTTCCATCCACAACTTGATCGCAGACACTGGTTTGAAATGTATCCAGAACCTCAAGGCAGTGATGTTGAACCGAGATGTGTGACGGGTGGACTTTGTTTCTATGGCCCGGGTTTGAATCCGGAATAAAAGAAAATTTATTAGTAACTAAACTATAATTATCATGTGGTATATTTATTTTGTTGTATTGGAGAAACTGTGAAATTGTGTGTAGTTTGTGAAAGTAAATATTATTATTCATATTAAAACTAACTTCAAATATGAAAATTCAAGATTAGGCAGATTCGGTGTTTCTTTAGTATTTCTTGTAATAATTACCTTTTCAATCTAATTACGTCTCCACATCATTTTCTTACAATTACGTATTTATAAATCCACCCTGTCACTATACCCTTATTCTTGGTCTGTCTCTCTCCTATTATTTCGACCACTCCCTCTTCAATTCTTTTCCGTATTTTCTTGCTTATTTCTATTTCTTTTTTTTTATTTCAATATTCTATTCCGACATTTGTGGTTTATTCGAAAATATGTCTCCTATGTTTAATAATTTATAAGCACATATATTATTACTGAGCACAAAGCCACAGACGTTCAAATAAAAACAGACACACACACACACACACATACACACACAAACTCTCACGCGCGCGCACAAACAATAACGGATAAACGCAGGGAGACACACTCACCAACGCCCATGTAGAAACATAAGCACCAAATAAAAAGAAAATTGCTGAAACAAATCATTTCGACACAAACAATCACATGAGTACACCTACAAGTGTTTTCTATGTGTATTAAGGCGATACCTGCAGTTTTGATGTTTGTGAATGCTTGCAAAAACATTATATTCAAACAATTTTCTTAGCAATTTCTTGAAGGTCTAGAAACGAAATAACATAAGAAAACTTCAATAATGTTTATAAGAACTTTAATAAACATAATAAGTTCCACCTCTGTTAGGAAGTTCAACAACATCAATATACTGGTGCTGTCAACTTTAATGCTCATTTTCACTTATTGATTCTTTTCAGGCTCCGTGAATGTGAGTAAAGTTCATGGCAGCAACAGCCAGCTTCTTTTCCAAAGGAAAACACCGTTGGATTATAAACCTTTGTTCTTCAAACAACAAACTAATATTTAATTTATGATATCTTTGTTTTAACTCTTTGATCTCGATCTAAAGAGGGTGAAGGAAGTTTGAGTTTGGTCTTTATTCTCCATTTCAATCTCATTTCTTTTCTTCTTTTAATACTAATATTGATATGAAATCTTGAAAATCTCATAAAGAGCCTTTCCATTATTTCGGTTCTTTGCCATGTTTTCTTTTAAATTTCATCTATCATTTATTTCTATTACATTTACGTGTTTCGATTGATTATAACCATAATCGTTTGTTTCATCGATTCTACTTTACTTCAACTTCATAACTTACAAGAATTTCTTAAACATGAATGATTACATAAAACATCAAAAGTATGTTATTATAATTTTTCATTTTGCTTCCTTTCTCTGTTTCGGATTGAATGATAATCTCTTACTTAAATCGTTCTAACTGAAGATCGTGTAATAAAACACGTTGGAATTTAATTATATTTCACATCTTACTCTTGGAAATTTTAAAGAGGAGCTGTTCAGTAATCGAGAGGTCATTTTTATGAATGGCTTCGATATTACGATAGTCGGCTGAGACGGCAGTCACGTCTAACACGGGTTGGAAAAATGGAGAAAATAAAGAATAAAATATATATTCAAAATATTATGGTATGAAACTGAGAGAGTTACGGATTAATGGGAGCCATAATAAAATAAATTTAAAGACTGAGACACAGACGTGTGGAGGGAATTATAGGACACCCTTGCACCCAACAGTTGACTGAGGCATTATTTCATCGACCCCGAAAGAAGGAAATGTAAAGTGGCCCTCAGAAGAAAATGGCACTCAGAATGTATTGAACTGATACAAATATGGCAAAACATTTTCCAACCCTCCAATGATTCTCTCATTTCGCCGACATATTATTATTATTATTATTATCATCATCATTATTATTATTATTATTAATATTATTATTATTATTATTATCATCATCATCATTATTATTATTATTATTATTATTATTATTATTATTATTATTATTATTAATGCGTAGACACGCACTTAGGTTGCGCCACCTGCAACGATTTGTGGACGCTGAGCATGTGTGGGCTCCGTTTGTGAGGAAAGTCTTTCCGCAGCTCGTCTCCTTGGCGGAGCTGCAGGCTTGGGTGAAGAAAAGACCGAGACTAGGCACCTGGCACTTAGAATGTCGTCAGGCGCTCACACCCCACTACCAGTCGGGCAATGAGATCGGTGGATGTTCCGCTTTAGCAATTTATAGAGAATTAGTGGCGGAAAAGTGCGACGACGTTCTTTTGGAGACTCTAGGCATCGATGAAAACGAACCGGCTAGTTTGTTCCAGAGGACTTTCCGGTCAGGAAATTTCGTGGATAATTTCCAGATCTCCTTGGTCGGGCAGTGCTACCGAGGTGCGCTACCGGTTCGAGATAAACTCTACAGGACGGATATGCTGTCAGATGGGCTTGTCCGAGGTGCGCGCAAAGCGACGAAACCGTCCTGCACGCACTCTTTCAGTGTCCGGGCATTGCTGACTTGTGGAGGTATGTCGTACAGCTGCTATCGCGTGTGGGACGGATCCGTCTATCGACCGAGTCCATAGTATTGATTGCCCCACCACCCTCCTGTAACCGGACAGGCAAGGCTGTCTTCCTTTGCCTGGAGGCTGTGGTGAAATAGGTTTTTTGGTGAACGAGGTTGAAAAGCATTAGGACAGATACATTCCTCTTTGGTAGAGGCTTCATCGACTTTTTCAAGTTTCACTTGAAAAGGAAAGTAGGGTGGAGAGGGAGGTGCTGCCCTCGAGTGAATTTACTGAAAGGTGGATGAAAGTTGCGAAAATGGCTAGAGTGGATGGTACCGCTCTGAATGTAGATCTGTGAGTCGGAGGAAGAAAACATTGGAGAGGGCACTTGCCTTGGTGTTCAGGGAGTTCTTGGACGCTGGCTTCCTCGATTATCCCTAGAGGTCCCCCTTTATCAGGAGGACCACATCACTATCAACCCCCTCCTTTTTATTAATACTATTGTATACTATGTATACTTCCTTTCCTTTGTTTGTTGTATACCGTGTATACGCCCTTTTCTTTTCTTTTATCATCTCATTATATTTAACCCCCGCACTTTACGCCTGTCTTTGTATTGTCTCCCTCATCCATCGCCCTGGTGGCAAATAGAAGAAATTATTATTATTATTATTATTATTATTATTATTATTATTATTATTATTATTATTATTATTATTATTATTAT